>JAPMOB010243353.1:0-19665 GCA_029875015.1 Lepomis gibbosus | reverse complement strand
GTATTCATACACAGTAATCACAAACACAAATTTGAGGGAGTCATTTACAGTAGCTCAGGAGATAGATACCCAGCTGGTAATCTTGTTTGAAATGAACAGCTGAGATAAAAAAGACATGGACTTGGACTGTGATTGGTTCTAAAAATACCTCAGCCCCAAAAGGCTTTGTGACCGCTTCTTAACAGAGTGTATTAACAGATACAAGAAATTGTTGTCCTGACCTTTCCACAGAGAACATGAAGCCACCAACATGGAAACTTAAAGCTTTTCCTTTCTTTGTTAAAAGGAACCAAAGAGTACCTTGGCCATTACTGTTTATCGTCCTGTCTCTACATTGTATTTCCCATCACGTAAAGGCCACATTTCCTAAAAGAGCAAGACCCACAGGTGGCACATAAATACCCATAGACAAAAAATTAAGGCTTGTCGCTTTTCTGTAATGCTCTCTGGTGTGTCTAGTATNCAAATGCTGTACAGTACATTTTTTACTATCCATTTCTATTCATACCGCACAACGCTATTTGTATGAATCTGGAACAAGCCTGTCAGCAGTGAGGAAATTTCATATTCATGAAAATTTCCAGAGCAATCTCCATCCCTAGAACACGTCAATGGATTACCTCTGTGAATTATGTATAGTGAGCAGGAGAGAGAGGGATGCCAGTGAACAGAAGAACTAACAAGATGATGACTTTAAAGCTTTAAAATTAGCGCCTTCCCTTTATGGCTATATGTGTAATTATAGATTTAATTTCATACTTTTATGCTGTAAATGCTGCAGTTCATGTCTTGGTCGTCAGTTGTAGATCTCGTTCTGTACTGATGCTCTGTTGTATGTTTTTTCCTCAAATGTAAGTCGCTTCGGATAAAAGTGAGTAAATGTAAATGTCTGTTTTAGTATTGTAATTTCTGTTATGTCTTCTTATGTTTACATACACCCAGTGTGTGCTGTTCTGATCTTGTATGGTCTGTTTTTATATTCATTTCTCTTGGCTGTGTCCTCTGTTTTCTACTGCAATGAAGTGAACCTATTTCTCACCAATATGCACTAAACTGTCATCCTCAAGAAAAATCATCAGAAAAAACTATTAAAACAGAGCAGAAGAGGTTTATTTCAATACAAGTTGCCTAGAAACCTGTGCATGAACCACTCACTATTCATTTAATGCAAGAGATCAAATATCGTGTGCTAAGCGCCATTTTGAAGAGCCTGAACTCTTGAACTGTGAGTCAGCATCGATACTGCCCACTATAAGGAAGTAAATATCATACCTTCAAACATACCACCTTTAGAAAAAAAAAGAAACTTTGTGCCATTGTATTGTTGTCAGTTCACTCAAAGCATCGCCTGGAATGTTCCATTACAAGTTTGAAAACTATATCAATTACAACATAAAATAATACTGGTGGCAATATAAAAACAAAATAAACAAAAATAAAAGGTTAGTTTGATTGGGTGTGTTGACCGTGGATTCCTTCAAGCAGCTAATGAGAGAGTAGGCCTAAAAAGATTTAGACCACACAGTTCATAAATTGTCTTCAAACATGCCAGTTGTCTAGTTCTAGAGGTGGCATTTAGAAAACTATCTGTCCTTTTCCATCTTTTTCAGTTGACTGACAGTCTTAAAGGCGCAGGTGCATCATGGGTACTGAAAAGAAATTATTGGAAGCTCATTTGTCCCTACGTAATGTGCCAACTGTCACAAACACGGCCGATACGGGGCCTTTACATTTTCATCATCTTTGGTACAACCTTACAGGCATGATGTATAACACACATGCACACACATGTACACACAAATACAATACATGGAGCTTGTGGTAGGTAAGCAAGAATATGTGTGCGAGAGTGTTGGACGGAGAACGTGAGCGTGATACCAGCCCCTCTGGGATCTAAATGAATCATGTGTAGCCTGTTACATAAGACCGAGCAAAAGAGACGATACACTTGGGATCAGCAGTGCCCTCCCCTTGCCTATCAATCCACCCATCTCGCTGGCTCGCTTCCTTTTCTTGCTGTTTTCTCACACATTCATTTATTTAAGACATTTAAGAAAGGAAATAAATAAATGCTTTAAAAACATCCCAGAGCCTTAAACCACTTTTCACACACGTTTACTTATTCACACATACACAGACCGCCTCCTCTCTGTGGCAAGGACATCTGGCATATTTCACAAGCTGGCTATGTGAGGAAAGTGTGTGTTTGTGTGTGTGTGCGTGTAGGTAGTGTGTGTTTGTTTGGGGGGAGGGGACTGGAACATTGGAGGGCTAAAGTGAAAGGAAAGCTGGTACACGTGAAGAGGTTCAGCAAGTACATACCATCAACATTGTGTTCCTCTTGAAGAAAACCAAAGACACAAGCTCTGTAGGTCCTGTGGTGCTTGATAAATAACGGTATTACCCATGTTTACTTTAACTTCAAGTGTGAACCAAATATCCCTCCCAACAGAAAACAAACCATTCAATTTGAAAACCTGACACTTAGACATAATAATCTAAGATCTCAGGCCGAAATACAAAACCTGCTTTGAAGGTTGTGGTGGGGCAATAACCAAAGCTGGCTAGACGTGCTAAAAGCTCTCAGAGGACACTAAATGTCAAGGCTGATTAAAACCTTATGACGGCAATGTGACCACAGACAACATCATCTCTCTGTTTCATTGAATAGCGGAGGAAGACTGTTGTGACTCATTAGGGCAGTGAATGGATTCAGAGAGTGTGTGGGATTGGGCTCTCAGCTGCCACTCGGAGGCAGAGCAACCTGACCGAGCCAAGGGTAAAGGAAGCCAATTTAAACTAACCGACCTGTGAGACGAGGGGAAAATAACCTCAATCAATTCATAAGAGGCGGGCGAAGATGGCGGTTTAGTTGATGTGTATCATGTGGGAGCGGAGACAAAAAGAAATGCGTGTGGGTTTGTGTGCGAGTGTCTGCGTCTTACCTGATGCGTGACCATGAGGGAGCAGGGTGAAGAGGAGGAGAAGCGCGGAGGCAGCCAGCCTGTGGGCTAGAGAGGAGGAGGTGAAGGAAGAGGAGGTGGAGGAAGAAGAAGAGGAGGAGGACGGGGCTCTCGTCTGAAACGCTACCATTCCATCGCACATCTTTTCCTCCGGCAACCAGTGAGAGTCCTCTACAGCTTAACCTGTCCAGGCCACAAAAAAGGAAGGGATAGAGAGAGAGGGGGGAGGGAGGGAGGATTACTATCAACATTCAGTGAGGATTATGTAACCAAAAGCAACACAGAGAGACAGGAGGGAATAGGGTGTGAGGCAGAGAAAAGGCCACAACTGCACGTCATCAAGTAACAGTAAGTTCACTAATAACAGTAGCGACATGACTATGTGCATTTCCTCTTCTTGTGCTTTAGTTCCTTAAACAGCATTCTGCTATGTAAACCAAACACCAGACAGCTCTGCTTTTAAAAAACCACCAGTGGCAGGAGGAGCAGCAAGAGTGTGCCTCTGATCTCCCCTCGATCCCCTCATTTGGCTCTGCCACAAGATCTAGCTAAATAAACCCGCCATTACACTCTGCTGTAGATGATGTAACAGGGAAACAGATCCCCGCCGATGATGAGGTAGCAGCATTAGGATGATAGAGGCTGAAAATGTGTGCGAACGAGACAAAACAGAAAATCCTGATGGCCAAGAGATGAGCATGCCCGGGGAGCCACATTTTACTCTAGCTTCATCATAAAATAAGTAAAAATTTAAATGTTTCTGGTGCTATGGTGTTTGGGCAGCAGCCAAATCAATGTGTATTTATTCAGTATTAGTTTGTTTGTGCATTTATAAACGTGCATGAAAAAAAGATTGTTGTGGCAGGGATTCCTCAAATGTAGTTATTAAAGAGTTATGATAAAAAGGGTACAGTACATCACAGATGAATGATAAACAGATGCCATATCACTGTCTGCTCAGCTGTGATGCTATTCTGCCATATGCTGCAGATTGTTATAAGTGACAGAGTTTGATGAATAAATTATGTAAAAACAACCACATCAGGTGCTATCTGAAATATTTTCTGTATTCTTTAGCTGCTCATATCAACATACTGAACAAGCTGAAGACAGATGTAAACATCTTTTGTTCATTGCTCAGCTTACTACTGACTGCAAAACTTACTGTTGTTCCATTTGTCTAAGTTCGTATCTACCTCAAATGATATCTGTTGTAAGTGTCTGAAGAACATCTTAAATGTAAAATCTGTTGCTGCGTGCTAGAACGACAGCAGAGAAAAGCAGTGAGGAGATCATTATTGTGAGACAGCTTTAAAAAGGCATCACTGGGAGGAAAGACACACATACAATAACAACCCAATCTTCTCTCAAGGATTGTAACTTAACTAACCTCCTAAAAGCATTTGTTGGTTCATTAGGGGGATACAACAGAACGTACACTATCATTACATAAATGAGATGCAGGTGCACATAGTCTTGGTTATGTTGCTACAGAGAGATTGGGATGAAGTAGCAGTAGTTGCGCTTTGTAGGGAACTAGCTTGCTGGCAGGCAGCATATCCTCAAGAGAGGGCAGAGGGCCCATTACAGTTCCACAAGGCTGCTGAGCTAATGGCTACAGTAATGGCACTGCTGCACTTAGGGGGCGGCGAATTTGATTGCAGATCTGCTGCGTGGCCACTGGCACTGCCACAGACGACCCGGAACTACTGTGATGAGGGAAGTAACTTTAAACACACATACACAGTTGGGTCAGTCAGAGTGTGCATACTCCATAAAGATGAAAGAATTCCATTAATTCCAGTCCATTAATTAATTAACTAGTCGATAGACAGAAAAATAAATGACAACTGTTTTGTTGTCCCATTGTTAAAAGAAAAAACAAAAGATTAATAGAGAAAACAATCTGCAGATTTACTGACAATGAAAATAATTGTTAGTTGCTCCCCTAAAACTCAGAGTTGGGAAGTAATGGAGGTCAAACACAGTGGCCCTGTTCTGGACATATGCCATACACAGGCTCTCAAAATGCTGTAAATCAACTTCAGCATATTTTGCCTGTCTGTGCCTCAATATTTTAGGTCCGGCACTAAGCTACATTTTAAATAACTTAACAGCCTGCCACCTTTCTGGTGTCCACAAGAGCAGGACGGAGACGCATACCTGCATGCGGTGCAGGCCAGCTGGAGAGAGTGACGTAAGTCAGTTTTGGCAGGACAGTTTGGGTACTGCATTAAGCCAAAGGGCAGACAAAAACACATACAGGGGACCTGTGCCAGCCATTTGATCCATAGACGCTTTCTCATTTGTCTATGTTGGGATCAGAGCAGTGCTGCTAAGGTGTGTGTTACAGAGAGATCCTATGTTAACTCAGATGATGATAAATTATTTCTGATGATGTTCTTGCCAGAATGATGTCTTTGAAGGACAAACAAAAGTCAAAGGCAGGACAAAAACTATAACACATGTTTTGTTCAAATGCCTTTGTTTGGATGTAAATAACCACCTGGGATGGCATTTATAAAGCAGGCCTGACCTCCTGAGAGAGCTGAGGGCAGAGTATTGACCGGCCTGTATATTTGCAAAGTGAAAACTTAAGCAGAATTAGCTTAATTGCTTTCACACAAGAGCATCTGAGAAAGGAGAAAGTCATTAACTCTGTGCTAAGGTATCCCACAAAATACAGCATTCCAATTAGCTAGAACAAGATCTCTCAGAGCCTTAAAGGAATTATTTGCAGATCTTTCAATGCTCTGACTTTATGTTCATCCATTTAATTGATTAATAATGCAGCAGGCAGCATGACAGCAAAAGCACAAAAATACTTCAAGTTTGGATGTCAACTTTCCAAATTTGCCACTGTGCGTATTTCCTGTCAGACGCCGCCAAAGATGTTGAGCTCGACACGTCACATTAAAGGATGTGCTGCTATTTTGAACTTCAAGAGATTTAGTTTCTGTTTCCTGGAACAACATTTTGTATCAAGCCACATAAACAAACACTTCTTTCTGGCAGCTGCATGTAGCTGCCAGGTGACATTTTTAAGGCCTGTAATGATATGGCGTATGTACAGTCAAACAGTGCGTGTTTAATTAGCTATCAGTGTCATTACAAAGTCCTTTCAGATGTCTAACATTCAGGCCATTATTGCAGAATGACTACTCCCAGTTAAGTGTCACAGGATATATCACTACCAACAGAATGGCTACTAAAAGGAATATAAGAACTAACAGAACACAAACTTCTTCTACACTGACTTACTAAACAGATTTTTTAAAGATGTAATGACATGAAACTCAAACACAAATGTTGCATGAAAGGCAAATTACTACCTTGCTTCCTGCAAGGGAACAAGAGAACTTCCTTGTTTCATACTAAATCAAGCTATGTGTAGCTGAGGTTACTTTTAATTTAAAGGAATGGTAGTTTCAGAAAAGGAACATGGAACTTGTAAATATTTTATGATGATTTAATGTCTACGTTGTGTAACCACAGTGCTTAATTAATCACTATAATGTGTTCATTTGGTTCCATACCAACAAGTGCATGAAGAGACAAAACTAGCCATGCAACAAAACCGGTGTCACCAGCTCTAGTTTACCACTCGTTTGGATGGAGTAGACTATAATGGACAAAATCACAAATCTGTAGCAACCTGTCAAATAAACAGAACAGTGGAAAATGGCACTCTTAAGAAAGAAATACTGTTTTATTCTTGGTCAAACAAACAAGCAAACTGAAGAAGTTATTTACTCCAGAAAAATAATTAATAATGAAAAATGAATAATGAAAATAATCTCTAGTTGCAGCCCTGCATGACTCTGCAAAAAAAGCAATGCTATTTGTCATTTGTGTTCAGTCCATTGCATTAAGAAAGTAGAGTTTTTTACAGCATAAATACTTTGTCCGTTAAGTCCTTCACTTGGGGAAAAAAAATCATGCAACTCTCCACTTCAGACACCAGTGAGACAACCAGCCAGTTTGCAGGCTGCTACTGCAGTTTTTCAGCTGCCTGGGGCTCCTGGAATGCAAAGAGAGCCAAGGAGAGCAGCAGTGCAGGCATGTGTCCGGGAACAGAGAGCACTCAGTGTGCCAAAGAAACAGCCGGGAGGAGATTTCCACCCGATAGACCCATTGCTTCTGCGGCTGGTAGAGCCCGCCTGGGCCTGTGGAGGGAGCCCAGATATGGGGCTCTGCATAGCAGCACAAAAAGGACCCTTTGTTATGAAGTATTATGTAGTGTTAAGCCCCACAGCACCCGAGCATCCCTCTGTACCACCACAAGGGAGGGCACAGAAACACACAGTAAGATGGAGAGGAGGAAAAAAGAAAAAAAAAAGAGCATAAGGAGTCAAAAGTAAGATGAAACAGGAGGATTAGAAGAGAAACACACAAATTGAGAGAAACATTATGTTGACAGTGTTAAAGGGTAGGGAAATGTGAGAATGTGATTGAAGCCAAGTGTTCTTATCTTTACTCACAAGATTTTTTCTTTAAGCTATGTTGTCAAACCAAAAAGGCCTCTGAATGCTGGACTGGGAGTTTAAACAGAGAACCATTAAAGCTGCACATTATTTATCTGCTAGTTCCTCTGTGAAAGCTACAGCATGTGCAATGTATAAAAACAAAACAAGTCAGTCCAAACAATGAGAGTCAAATGAGTGATTGTGACACTCATAAAATTTACTCAGTTCTGCAACGAAAAACATGTTATAATTTCAATGAAATTGAAAAAAGTATAATTCACACATTCCAACGCAAAACGTTGCCTTTTAAATAAATACAACAAAGATTGTGTATTCTTGAATACAGTATCAACACCTCAAAAGGTGTGATAAATAAAATAGCAGGAAATAACAGAAGCAAGAACTTTAACACACTGAAGTTATTAATGTTTCCACATGAAATAACAGTTTCCATCAAAACTCTTATTTGGCTGTATTTCTAGGGACAAAGTGGAGCATTGACTAAATACAAACAACATACTGTTTAGTAGGTGAATACTTTCCTGCTCAAAAAAGTAGCCCACAGTCAGGACAAGGTTCGCAAGTTTTATATTTATGGAGCAGAATGAATTTATTTTAAAATAAAAAATGCCTGTTGGGTTGGGAAATGTGGATAAAACCCTACATCATGGTAAATGTACTTTTGTATGATATTGATATAATCGTTCATTTAATACTGTCAATGGTAGTGAGAACTTGTTAATAGATAAAATACCCAGACAGGATTGTGTTGGCTAAACCCTGACATATCAAGGTAGTTCATCACATTAATGCTAAAATCCAACGTTACTATTTAAGTAGGGATAGTAACCACAGCATAAATTGACATATAAGAGTGGCACATAAACATTTTTGATTGTCTCACTGAATGCCTTATCACATCTCCCTCCCTAACCTTCCTAGGTCTCTCAAAATATGTTTGAACTTTGTTCTCCATTATGATGATAAACAGCTCACATTTGGACTTCCTGCCCTTTTGCTGTGGTTAAGTGTCATATCATACCTTACCCTTCCCGGCAAACAGGAAACGGCTCTAACTTTTCATGGGAACAAGAGGGAGTGGGAAATTACTGCGTTTGGAATATCTGAGCAAAGCAGAGAACCTCAAAACTCAACAACATACCCCTGCAACTGTATCAAAAGTGGTCAACTGCCTCCATAGCCGCTCTGAGTCACACGCTTCGACACGTGCAACTGTACTGCTAGCTATTTAAACAAAGAGTGTGGTAGGCTGCCAGGACTACACACACACACACACACACACACATACACAGTAGGACAAAAACAAAGCAACCCAATTCTAACACAGCAACACATGCAATTCTTTAATCATTGTTTCTTTCATGTTTGCACACCAGAAATAATCAGGATATTGTGCGACGTCTTTAACTGACACAGCGGACTCCTTGCTACGTTGCAAACTACCTATTATTCACATGACTAACGTGTAACAATACAGTAACGGCACAGCTGTTAACTAAGCAGCTACTCGAGCCGGTGTTCTGTTTTATTTAATCTCTAAACACTTTCACAAACAAGCGCATGCTAGCTGATAAAAAAAACTTATAGCCGGCTGAATGCGTTAGACCTGACAGAATTAAAATATGGCAGTTAGTTCTCCTAACGTTAACGGATATTAACGGTTAACTAGTTCTTAGAAAAAACACGAAACTGACAACTCGGTATTCTCCTTTACCCTTCGTTAAACGTCACCCTAGCGTGCGCAACTTGTTTTAAATTGTGTAATCAGCAAACACAGACTGACGAAAATAGACACAGCAAAAAGATATCGTAGTGGCCTATCTAACGTTTGTGTTTAGCTTTCGGGAAAAAAAGACTAGACTCACCAACGTAAAGGTTGCCAGTAGCGAGCCCTCCTCTCAGTGCTTCACAATCGAGGCATCAACGCTCGTATACATGGAGACACCCAAACCAGAATGTGGCAAAATAATACACAAAAATATAAAGCTTTCGTCGTGTAGTTCCGTCAGTAGGGCTAAATGTTTTGTTGTTCCTCTTCCTCGGCTCGCCTGCTCTTTATTCTAGGTGTGCGGAAACACTCACTGAGAACCAGTTGCCTCGCTCTCGCGCGGTCTCCATGGCTACCTCGTTAAAAGGGCGGATCAAGCCAACCACAAGGCTCTCCTTCAAAATAAAAGCACATGATTTAATGTGGAGGGGAGACAAAAGAATCGACAAAAAGATATATATATATATATATTTATTTATTTTTTTAACACAAACACACATACATTTTACGCTTTAATTACTTGTTTAATGAAATGTATGGGGTTGATTGTTCTGATGTAGCTTGGATGATGCTTTGGCAATATTGTTGTTAAACATTCATGTGTAATAAAGTAAATTATAAAGTAAATAAATAAAGCTAATTTAAATGAATATATATAGCTATTTATTATCATTGTATAATATTGCTCTGTATAGCTATTTATCATTACTGTATAATACTGCTGTATTGCTATGTTTCATTGTTTTCATGTTAATACTATGTAATAATACTCTGTATAGCTATTTATTAGTACTGTATAATAATGTAAATGTCCACATTTATTATTTATTATATTCTTAATTTTTACACTTCCTTATATTCTCTACTTACCAACTTCTACTATTATTTCTATTCTTTTTATGTCATTTGAGTATTTGAGTAACAAAGAATTTCCCCTCTAGCATCAGTAAAATATTCTGATTCTGTTTCACTAATTTTTCTTTATCCAATTACCTAATTATTTGAATGTTATAGCTTGTAATTCCTGCCTTCATCTTGATAGGGGTGAACTGTCCTTGAAAACACCAGGGACAAAGATGGAAATGAATTCAGGTCTTTATTGTTCTACGTAATACTGTATTGTAATGTATTATAATGTTGTCAATAAACCAAATGAAGCCAAACTAAAACACATATCTGCCAGCACCTATAGCTATACCACCCCAAAGATTTTTTTATTGTGATTGCAAAACCTCTTTCATCTCAGACAGTTCACACAAGGTCTTTGTTGTTAGTCATTAGATCTTCTGATATGCTTTTTCTTTGTAGCTGTTGCTGGTGGAGGGAGTACATCACCACAGCATGCATACATTAGATCTACACTTAGATGAGTAGTTGTTAAACCCAAAAGGTGATGAAAAAATAGACACATGATCTACATGTAAATATGGGTGGTGGGGGAGACCCCGGTTCAATGCCCCACTGTGATACATCCACCAATGTGTCCCTAAGCAAGACACTTAACCCAAAGTTGCTATATAGCAATTGTAAGTCGCTTTGGATAAAAGCGTCAGATGTCAGATAAAACTGCACTGTATTAACACAATATGCTTGCAGATAGAAGAGAATGAGTGGGTGGCAATTTTACTTTCATTAACTCATGGGAAAAGAAAGTGAAATCTCTCATCATCATAACCGCACTTCAGTAACCTTGCAAAAACATATAGTGTCGCATGAAGGAACATTGAAGCGGGCAGTCACTTATTTTTGAAATCCATATCTTAGTCCTATACACTAAAATAGTTCATAAAGTATTTGTAAGCTCACAGCTGAAGCTAGAGATCAGAAAACATGTAATCAGTCATGTCATCCACATGCATTGAGTAGTTGTCCTAGAGAATTTGAATGGGTTATTGATTTTCTGGACCCATGAAATGTATAGGGTAGCTGTGGCAACCAAATAATGTTTATTATAGAGAAATGTTGACTAGGATGATATAAACCAAGTTTGTCTTTAAAGTGAGCATAATTTTATCCATGTCATGTAGTAATCTCTCCTTTATCACCTTTTTCACTTCACATAGAATAATAAATAGGCTAAGACAAAGTGTCTAGTACACTGTATGGAGCTCATCATGCCTTTAACAAATTAGATTCATATTAAACTTTAGCAAAAACAGACAATGTTTTATTTGTAATACTTTATGGACAAGAATTTTAATGGGTTATATTTAGGTGAAGTCATTCTTCAGATTTGTATCGTATTTCTTTCAGGTTTATTTGTGTTTTCATTCTACTTTTAAATATTTATTTTATTGTCCTTCAAACGTTGGTCTAAATAATCTGTCTACGTAATTGTTATGATGTTATTGCAGTTAGCAAATGGTGCAAAGGTCCACTCCAGTCATATGAATAATTTCTTCCAACGGTTGTTAGGAAGGAAATTCTTACGGCAACGATGACTGGAGAGGTTGTCCTCTAAATCCACGCTAGGATTGAAACATGCCACAATGCCTCAGTGTCCAAAAACAGATTCATATTAGTTAAAACCACAACATTTCATTTAATTGGCACAAACAGTCAGACGTTTACGTGTTTGTTCCTTCCTGTGTATGAAGCCTTCACAATGCCAGAGTTACTTAAGTATTTGCGCTGCTCAACCAATGTCTGATGGGATAAATGCTTGCTTTAATACCTTGATAAGTCATTGAGTCCTATAAAGAACCTCTGACAAGACACCCACAGGTCTATCCTGGAAATAAACAAGAGACAACTGAGCCTATTGTCCTACCATTTTTTGTCATTAATATGAAAATATATGCAGCAAGGTGGTCCAACATCTAATCAGATCATCCATAAGGGAAACATGAAGTGTAAATGAGTTTCCTATCATGTACTGTTATCTTCTAACTGTGTTCACCACAATAACACTAGGGCATACTGCATATGCTATCTACTTAGGAGATCAAGATTAAGCTAAATGTTACTTCTGTACAGGAAGAGCGTTTTAACCTTTCATACTTTTCTATGTTCTGTGTCAATGGTGACATCTAGTGGCTGCTTCACCTTCTTACATACACATATAGGTCCCATCCATCCGTGCTTCGTCAACCCGCTTATCCTGCGTACAGAGTCACGGGGTGCTGGAGTCTATCCCAGCTGACATTGGGCGAAAGGCGATTAATATAATTAATGAAAAATTTCATTTTTGTTATCTCTTATTTGAACGTAGGTGGCCTACTCTCGCTGGATATATAATAGCCTATAGGCTACAAATATATGGACGGTTAAATTCCACAGGGGGCATGACCTGCTTTCTTTGTCAAGTAGTCATACATTTCTCCTTGGATTTTAATTTTAATGCATATAATTGAAATACTTATTTTAATATACGTTGAGTACACACAGCGGCACACTGACTAAACACACAAAAAGAAGAGTAATTTCATTTAAAACCACTGGCTTCCTCCTTCTTTGGCAAAGTGGTTGCGCCCGGTTGCATCCACCTTGGTGGACGCTGCTCACGCCTTTTGGTATCATATAGGCCTAATGCGTAACTTGGCACATAAATGACAGAAGTGGTCCGCGGGGTCTTCGGCTGTCCGCATCCGCTCCAGAGAATATTCGAGGCTTACGGTTGGAAAACAAACGCAGAAAACGACAACTCGAGCTCTCAAAGTTACTTTCTTGCTAACTAGCTAGCTCGTTAAGGTAGTTAGGATATGTAACGTTAGGAGAACATTCAAAATTTAAAGTTAGCTTTCATGTTTGTTTTCTAACTACTACTTCTACTGCTGCGCAGAGTAAAGGCAAAGGAAGCTGAGATCATTGCAGTTAAGTCACTGTTCCCATCTTGACAACCTAAAATGGCTTACTCACAGATCCGCCTGAGAATTCTCCCCAGCGTTCGTTGTCTGTTTGATAAACCGGTGCAGATAAAATTAGAGGGACTTGCTCCTCACAAACCAGTTGAACTGAGGTCCAAACTAGTTGATGACAGAGGGGTGATTTTCAAGGCTTCTGCCCTGTACAAAGCGGATGAAACTGGCAAAGTTGATGTCTGCCGTGCACCCTCGCTGGGAGGAAGTTACACCGGAGTGGAACCCATGGGTTTGTTTTGGGCCATGGCACCTGAGACTCCACACAGTAAATTCCTGAAGAAGAATGTACTCAGCCCAACGCTGGTTGAGCTAGAAGCACTGAGTGGAGACACTGGTCATCTGTTAGCCTCTGAAACCAACGAGAGGGGATACATGACAGAGGGGATGAAGAGAATACCAGTGCAAGAGGGAAGAGTAACAGGAGTCCTCTTCATACCACCAGGTTAGTTGTGCACTGTGAGTCAGTTGATGAGAGATTTGGAAAGTCTGTATTCTACTTAACGTCCCCTCTCCCTTTTTATTTTCTTATTTTCTACAGGAGACGGTCCATTCCCAGGAATAGTGGATTTGTACACATATGGTGGAGGTCTCACTGAGCCCAGAGCCAGCCTCCTAGCAAGTAAAGGTTATGTTGTTTTGGCACTGGCTTATTATGGCCACCAGAATTTACCAAAAAACCCTACAAAGTGGGATATGGAGTACTTTGAAGAGGCTGTAACATATCTAAGGAGACGGCCACAGGTTAGTATTAAAGAATAAATCAGTAAAGATAAGCATAGGCCTACTTCTAATAATATTAGAACATTTATTATTTATTCATAGTGTTGTTATCTGCTGGCATTTTCTTTCTCAAATTAACTAGATTTGAGATAATTTTAGAGTTCAAAGGATTAGTTGATTAACCTGTCCCAGCTTCTTATGAGAATTTGCTGTTTTGTTCACTTTGTGTGATAATATGCTGTTAGATTTTGGACTGTTTGCTTGGCAAAGCAAGACATTATAAACATGTCATCTTGGGCGGGTGCGAATTTTTAAAGTGAAGTGAGATTGTAACCCCAGTTTGTGTAATGGTGAATGGTTGTTACTTATTGTTCAGCTGTACATATTAGAAGGGATACCTATTATAGATGAAAAATATTATTTATGTATGATTATTAACACAACACCTCTCACAGGTTAAAGGTCCTGGGATTGGCATCCTATCAATCTCTCAGAGTGGCAGTTTGGCTTTGTCGATGTCGTCTTTCCTCTCTGGCATCTCAGCAACTGTCTGTGTTAATGCCTGCATTGCAAATATTCTGATTCCTTTACACTACAAGGACATTGTTATACCTCCACTTTCTCTTGGCATGAAGAATGTTAAAATCACAGACTCTGGGCTTCTGGATATAAGCAACATCTTACCAGACACTTCCTTAGAAGAAAACAGGGCGTCGTTGATTCCATTTGAACGTGCCAGCTGCCAGTTCCTCTTTGCTGCTTCTGAAGATGACCTGAACTGGAACAGTGCTTTATTTGCCAAGCAGGCTGCCGCGACGCTGAGGAATCATGGCAAAGACAGTTTTAAGGTGGTAACATACCCTAAAGCTGGACACTTTTTGGAATTCCCTTACATGCCTTTTTGTCCGTCTGGGTTTCATGCAGCAGTGGGGACTGTCGTGGTGTTTGGTGGGGAGCTAAAAGCCAACTCTGAGGCTCAGCTGGACTTGTGGGAAAGAGTCCAGGAGTTCTTCAAGAGCTACCTGGACAACAAAGACACTTGTTAGCAAGCACTGCTGCATCAAGTGGCCATCCTTTATAGCCTTGCCTTTAGTTTCCAATGAGTGAAAACAGTCATTATGGTCAAAAGTGTATTAAACTATACAGTATCAGTATGTTGAAGCTTTGGTTTAATGACTTTTCTCAAAAAAACCAGCATTTTATGGTTCCAACTGGCTTTTTCCCTTGTAACCTTTAATGTGCCATGGTTCACACGACAGCAATTTGTGTATTTAGTTATAATCCTTTTCAGAGCAGATATTTTGATGCATGAATAAGACTCATGTGGTGACATAAACTAACAAAAGCGCTAAAGCACTTTACATTAAACAATCCTGCTGTGACAACTTTTTTTGGTGATGAAAGTTTATATATTGGGTTTGTGGTTAGAAAAGGATGGATAAATAATTATTATATTATTCATCTTTGAGTGATGTCATGTTGTGATCCATTCATCATTAATCCATAACCTCTTATGCTTTGCAGAGGGGGGCTGGAGCTAATATTTTCATATTGAGTTTGATATTTGAGATTTTCCAAAATGATGCTGTGAAAATAAATAATTCCAAGAAAACTGGAATAAACTTACAAAGTGAGTTGTTAACCCACCATAACTGTAGAGGACAGTTCTTTGCATTGATCATTAATATGGTGTCATATCATGACATATATGTAAAAAAAAAAAAAAAAAAGTTATGAATAAAGATGGAAACTGCATCATCTTATTTTTCAGCCTGGAGTTATAATGCCTCCTCTTACCATTCAGTGTTACTGTTAAAGTTAAACAAAGCTGTCACATGTGAGTCTCCCAGCATGAAGTCCATGAATGTGAATTATCATTGGTGCACATGTCGGCATCTAGTGGCAGTTCAGCCTTCCTACATTATCTCTAATGTTTCTTGCATAAAATGTGAGATCTTATCACAAAGAGTTTAATGGGAAACCGACTGGGAGGGGAGAAGTTTCATGATGAAATATTGTGAAACAAAAGCATGCATTTTTATTAACACTAATCCTACTGTTGAGGCTTTTATTCCCATGTTAAAGTTCAAAACCTTGGGCTTTCTTCATGAAGTGCTGTTGTCTGTTTCAAATGGAGTGAATTTACTTTGATGATGTAAGCTTTTCTCTCAGGGATTGGATTCATAATGTGTGGTCTGTGTCAAAGAAGGGAATCTGGGGAATTCTTAAAGGGGACATAAAGACGATGACATTGCTCCCACCACATCCATTTTTATGGAGACAGCCATTCGTGGTATCTTTCTAAATCACGCGATGAAGGAAAAGACATGTAATTTAGTGAGTCAATCCTTTCAGCCTAAGGAAAATGTTAGATATGTCAGTCTGGGCTGATTTAACAAATATGAATGCTAGACATTGGAACCCAATGAACTTATCACTTAAGTGTTTCTATTTGAATGATTTAAAAACAAAAAAAAAGATCTTTGGTGATTCCAGGTGATTCTCCCATGTGAGGATCTCCTCGGTGGTTCTCTCACTGGCTTCCAAAAAGGTGACTAAAGTGGATTCACAGTTATTTATTAAAACAAGAAGTTTGAAAATGGTGCTTTGTTTTACTGAGGTATGTCCTCTCCCATGTTGGCATTTTCAGCAAACCAAAGAGGAATGTGACAAGCTCCTGTGAGAGAACAGACCAAGCAAGACAACAGCAGGGTTGCTACTGACAGAAAACCTCACGTACAGTACAGTAATGCCAGGACACCTTAATCTAAAAACCATACATGCTTTCGACCCTTGTAAATTCTTTAATTGACTCTCTGAATGCAGGATGTTTTCTGAAAGTACAGCTGGTTGTTGTTTGGATCATGACAACAAGTTTATCTATTTTCGTATGCATCACAGTTCAATGTGCAATTTGGCCACACTCTCCTTCCATGCCACTGCTTGTCATTCACAAGATTGAGTGGAGTTTCTTGGCGCTGTAAAAGGAGGGGCTCTCCTCTCCAGTCTTGCACCTCACGCTGTGAAATATTCAGTTGCAGCCCACCCTCCCCGCACCAGTCAGTCTACCAATAAACAGCCGCTGACAGTGCGATTGGCACCGGCGGGCAGGAGTAACAGTCTGACAGCCACAATGTGTTTTTTTTCTGGACGGCGATGTTCTCGGTGCTGCAAGCTTCTTTCCCGGAATGGACACTTAGCGACCCTGTGTGGTTTTAGGTGCACTGGGTGTCAGAGAGTATAGCATCCAACCAACCTCACTGCGCACGGATTTCACTGGCTCTGACTGATTTCTACCATGCATCCGCATTGAGAAAATTATTATGGAACACACAGCCAAGGCTTTTCATTTCCCCGTGCTTTGATGAATGATTGTTACATCACGTTTTTTTCTAATTTAATTAGCAGACATATTTACTGACAAAATATCCTCTCATTGTTGGCAGCTGCGCGCATTGCCTACCTGTGTCTGGTTTACATCTTCATTGACATCTCTGCACCCAAGCTGTGTTTTGTAGATTCCCCCCTTTTTTGTTGCAAGGCATCACCGTCATCCCCAGAAGTAGGCTGCCTAGTTCAGAAATGCCTCTTCAATGCTGGCTGCTGACATCCCGCCAGCGTTCTTGAAAACCGCCAGGATCGCCGGGTGAACCGACATGGATAGTGGGAGCCGGGCTGCGACGGTCGGGGACGGTGCAGCCAATTTTACAGCAGCCCACCTCAGGCTGGATCTCCTGAACGCGTCGAGTCCGCCGACCCGGTGGGACAGTAGCCCACCTGACGAAGGGTCCGGGCTGGATGAGCAGCAGCGCCTCATCCGAGAGCAAGCCTACCGGGACTTCACCACCACCATTCAGGTTTTCATCCTCATAAGTTCGCTACTCGGTAAGACGCCTCATACAAACATATTGTGCATACATGACAGAAAGGCCCCCAAATAACCTGCAGAAAGAGGCAAACCATGAAAGCACTGTACTTTAAAAAAATGCATTGGGTGATTAAAAAAACAACGCTAGCTTCATGTTTTTCCAAGAGCCTCAACAGTTTGATTCCTGAATGTGGATGAAGGGAAGCTTCCCATGGGGACACCATTTATGCCACATTAGCTGAGGAAATTTGCAACAACAAACAAGTCTTGCAAAAGTTGTCTAATTATCAATGCCTACAAGATTGGAAGTAAATAGGAAGCAGCAGTATATTGTCCTATGTTCCTGAAAAGATGGTCAGTGTGATTAGACATAATCCTAATTGGATTGTACACAGTCCTGGGCATCTTTCTCCCAATTCCTGTAGCTCTTACATTTAAAACCCTTACTGTACATAGCCCTACATGTAAAGGCCTACATTGCTGGCATTCCCCATTCAAACTGTTGTTGATTGCAAACTGCAAACAATGTATCTCTTTTAGCCACATAGTTTTACCAAAGAATGTTACAGTGTAAATGTTATCAAGACAAACATTGTAACACTGCCCAACAGCCACTTAAACACTTAAGCGAACATGCCCCCCACTCCAAAATCTTTCCATGTGGGTGTTGTTCATCAAAATGTTCAGACTTCAGTGCACATGACAGTGTGGGATGTAAGTATTTTTCCCAGTAGCAAGATGCATACTCCCTTTAATAATGCTTACATGGTTCAGGCTTGCATTTTCATCATAATGAACTCCACTTCCTTCTGTTGTTTTGAAACGATAGGGAAGTCAAGACACGCACCAGTTATTTGGTAATTTTAGAACTTTCCTGTTAGCGGCCCTGACCCTTTGTCACCAGAGCTGATTCACTATGGAGTAATATAGGTTAGTGCATGACATACAATAATTGGAGACCAAGTTCCAGGACTTGCAATCTTGTTGCCTGCGTGTGTCCATGAGTCTGTGAGACTGTGTTTGTGTTTTGCATTTATAGTTTACTTATAAAATATTAAACAGTATTATGTGAAAAACATGTAAGATGCAAATATGGACTTAAACAAAACCGTGTGTATTTAGTGTTTTCTTTCATCAGTGTGAATTTTTAAGTTGGCAACATTGGCACTTTGGGTTTGGCTGTGATGGTAAACCTGACAGGTGTTGGCTGCCTATTTTACCATGAAATAGGCACATATTAGTAGCAATAACCTACCGTACTCATTTTGGGCTTCTTCCAAGCTGAATCTGTACTGGCTCTGGGACAAATATTCTTGCTTGTGCCAGCAGACGCACAGGCTGGTGCTGCTGATGGAAGTGTGGACGGAGCTGTGTAAATTGATGGACCGCACCAGCACATCAGTCTCACACAGTCCTGGCTTTGACATCGCCTCCATCTTATCGGCAGCCAGAAACATAATCCTCTTGCCTAAAATGAATGTGTTATTTGTCACGAATGTGGCTGTAACATCCAACATCTGTCTCCTCATCGGTACAAAGCACACTCAGCCATGATTGCTGGTACTTATATGGACTCTGTGAGAGGCTGGACTTTGTGCAGCTTGTACAAATAGTTCACCATGATGAAATACGGCGAAACTGACGCCAAAACCAGCAAAAACATACCAAATTACTATTCCTCTGACTCAGTACCACCTCCTGCTGTGCAGTGCATTATGGCTGCAAAAATTGCCTTGTGGTAGCATGGCTCTTTCTCTGTATATTGTGTATCTGGCTTGGTAAACATATAATACATTTATTTTCTATTTTAAACAACCCCATTTATTTGAACCAAAAAATAGAAAATAAGTAAAAAATCCAGCACATTTCTCATACATAAGTGCTTTGCAGGGTTAAACCAGTATTACAACATTAAAGGACTGCAATGAGACATAGCCTATAAAATCGAACAATTAAAATAAAATGAAAATAAAATGAATACAATAGGCCTACCCAACTT
>JAPMOB010243351.1:0-21048 GCA_029875015.1 Lepomis gibbosus | reverse complement strand
TAGATTAATCTAGATTAATTTCAAAATTAATCTAGATTAATCTAGATTAAAAAAATTAATCTATGCCCACCCCTAATTTCTAGATTTTCTTTGTTGTATATGACAGTGAAAGAGAGGACTGTTGCTCTGTGGAAACAAACAATTTGAAGATGTCACTGTGGTCTTGTTAGACCAAATAATGAATTGAGTAGTGAAGAAAATAATCAGCACATTTATTGCTAATGAAAATAATTGTGAGTTGCAGCTTTACAGATTTTTGACTTTTTGAGATAGTTATCATTAATGACCAGCGAGCATTGAAAATTGTTCAAATGACAATAACAGAATAAAAATAATTGTGTAAAATAAAGATTCAATCGAATTCAATTGAAATATAAGAAATATGTGGTTCAAAAAGTATATATCTTTATTGCGCCAAAGCAGCAATGTTACATCCCAGCTTGCCATCCCGTACATTGTTCAGTGAAAGAAGCCAAAAGAGAGGTCTGTCTCTGTAGACTAGTTACAGGTGCCCGCTGTCTGTCCCCTGTCCCAGTCCTGTGCTGGATAATATGGAGGCTGTTTAATGTGATTGACACAGAGCTCCACTGTGAGCCTTCTACTGTGCCCATCACTGTCAGTCTCTCTGCTCCTCAGGGAACTTTGGGTTTCCTCTTCTATAAGGTCTGAGATACACATTTAGAAACTATAGAACAGTGTAGGGACACATTTTGACAACCCACAGCTGCTCAAACTGCTAAAAAAACACAGAGAACTAGAGAAATTAACTGAACTGATGGACCTGAAAGACTTGCCAGTAATCAAAAACAAACACCAAATCAATGTCTTTTTTTCAAAATAAAATATGCACAAATTATTTTGTTGAAAGGTTAAAAAATAAGAGCTACAAATAGTTGTTTCATTGACTATTACTCTGATGATCATTTCTTGATTTATAAAAAAAAGAAAACCATGAAAAATGCTTCACAGTTTTAAAGTTCAAGTCAATACCCTCAGAGTGCTTGTTGTGTCCAAAACTTCAAGACTAAAGATACTAAGTTTATTATCATTTAGACAAAGAAAAGCGAAAAATCCTGACACTGGAGAAGGTGGAACCAGATAATATACACTAATATACACTAATAACTTAACTGATTAATTATTATTAAAATGGTTTCTGATTTATTCTTCTGTCATTTAATCATGCAAAAATTGTGAGATTAACTTTTTCAAAGTCTGCCAGGGAAAGGCTTGTAGAAAATCCATTATCCTTACACTGCATACACATTGATGCAGCCTTGTAATCAAACCAGATATGCTTTTACCTTTTTCTTTTGTTTTTTTAAGTGCATACTCACATCATTTTCCAGCCTGTATCTCTGTTTGTCCATCTTCTGTTATGTTCTGCTTTAATTGGGTTGCACATCAAGTTAGGTGGCACATATAAATATTTAGATATGTCTACTGGAAAGGGAATCATAGTCTTACTTCTGTTTTGTTTTGTCAGATTGCTTTATTATTTTACTGAAATACCAAGTCTTTTTAAAGTTCTCCCATTTGCTTCTTGGCTGCCACATGTTTTAAATTGTACCTTAATGCCTAATACATGCATACGCATGTCATAGAGCTGACTGTAAATGTGTTTACCCCGGTCAGTTCCTTTCTTATTCTCCTCTGTTATGTTCTGCTTCACTTGGGCTGTAGACCCAGTAAGGCTTACAGTTTTAACTTTCATCCACAAGGAAATATCGAATAGAATATTACTTAATTTTACATCCTCCCATTAACTGCAGCGGCATCCGTACTTGCCTAAAAATGTCAATATGTTGCAAACACAGTCCTCTGCTTTTCATTAAATAAAAACAGTTTGCTTTTAGTTTGCTTTCAGAAACAATCATAAATCAGGGAAATTATGTTTTTTGTTGTTGCTGCAGTGTTTATCAAATAGGGAAATTGTATTTTAATTATTTTATGATTATAAAAGTCTGCAGATTGTAAAGAAATGTGACATTTTGAGCATGTTTGCTTATTCTTCATCTCTCCGTCCATCTTCCTCTCGCATTACACGTCACTAGTTGGATTCATGAGAGTTCGTAATCCAATATGCTTGGCCTATAATAAGATACAAATGTGATCAATGTCAATGATATGTAACACTTTTAAGTATCACAGCTTATCGGTATTACAGTTTATACCATATTATTCAATTTTCTTTTATGTGTAGGGAGTAAAAAGAATAAAAAGCTACTACTCGATATGTAAATGAGACTTTATGCTTTTAAACCTGAAGTGGGAGTTTTCTTTTTACAGGTTGCATTCGATAAAACATTGTCACGCAGCTGCTAATTAAAAAACAATACCATATCAACAGACCAGTGTAGTATTACTAGGAAGAAAATATTCTGCACAGACACTCTCCAGCATGCCACACTGTCCTGATAACTGCAACACTTACTGTGATTTTGGAGAATTGCTGTAGTCTCACACTGCGTTTTCAGCTATAGTTAAGAACTAGCTTCATCTATGGGTTTTTCCATCTGTGTGTGTGTGTGTGTATGTGCATGTGTGGGTGCTCTGTGTGCGGCACCACTTGTTGCCGTGGTAACGCCGATTGTCTCTGGTTTGCAGACAGCCAATGGGAACGTGGAGGCCAAAGTGGTGTGTTTTTACCGGCGCAGGGACATCTCCAGCACACTCATCGCCCTGGCAGATAAACATGCAAGTGAGTGACCAACCATAACCCCAGCCGGCAAACATAAGGCATCACAAACACGCCAAGCAGGATTTAAAACGGTTGTTTTTGGCTACCTATCTGTTATTTTCCACTGCAAAGTTGCAGCGCCTTCACATCCAATCAAAATAGATCTCCCTGAAGTGGAAAATACAACTCTATTTGTTATTTGGCTTGTTTGACCAGATTTTTATCAAGGGGTGATACAAAATTGAATTGAGTTTGTGCACTGTTGCTGAGCTGAGAGAGTCCAGACTGCAGCCCGTCCTCTGATAGGCCTGATTGCAGACAGCATTCGATCTGTTGGGTGTATCAATATGACGACACCTGTGTGTGTCACTGTGTGTGCGCGCGTGTACGTGCCTGTCCTGTTTAAGCGTGGGTGTGTGGTGTGTACTTAAATGCAGTGCTGTTCTCCAGCGCTTGGAGCATATTCTGCTGTATCCGGAACAGCTGGCAAAGTTTGAATGGGCTCTACCTCAAGCAGCGTCGTCTGGCGTTTTAAGTGTTCTGGGTATCCGGGGAGAGTAAAGACAATTCAAACAGTGATTTAAAGACTGATGATGGGAAAGATAGAGAGAATTACAGAAGCCCACTAGGAACGAGATGGTGAGTGGTGAAAGAGAGAGACTGAAAGTGGTAAGGCCAGAGCCATTCTTGAATGTCCAGGTCACCTCCTCAGTGATTAGTTGAAATGCCTTCAAGGATGCAGGATTTATTCCCACTTAAGGATGTCAAAAGTGCTTGTTTTGACTGTATGGAGCCGAGTGAACTGACTTCACTAATCTTATCATCTGATTTTTGTACGCTAACATGTTATGGTGGTTTGTTACATGGCTAAATTGTAAAATGTGTCTGCAGCCAACCTTACCTGAAAGGATTTATAAATTATCATGTCACTTAAAAGGAGACCTGACTGTGGGCAGCATCCGTTCTCTTCTGTAACTGTTTTCTATCTTCAGTATAATGTTGGTGGGAAAATACCACTAACCACTACCCACATGCTGGCAGGTTGTGGCTGTTAAGTTAGTCATCGTTACCAGCCACATTTTAAATTTCTTTTTAATTATCTCGAAATGCAAAAAGGAGGGGGGAGAGCAAGAGTGTGCCTTTGTTTAGTGTGTGATGCTTCATGATATCCAATCGTGTTAGAATCTCATCTGTGCACATAAGGAATAAAAATCATGAATTATGAGTGTATTTAAATGTGTGTTGGAGTAAAAACTTGACTCAGATCAAGATTAAATGACTGTTTAAAGTGGATATTTAGAGGCTATGATTATGGATTTCAAAAATGTTTTCATTTAACACTGAAATCGTGTTTACCAGGCTTAAAGGCAAGGGAATGCTTGAAACTTTTTCATGTAAAGTGTTGTCTGACCATTTCTAAAGGGAAAATTAAAACACCTTGAGACAGGGCGAAATAAAGTGTCCTAACAGAGAAGGACGAGACGCAATGTATTGTACAAACGGGTATAACGGCTTTCACGTTGGGACAGTCGCTTTTATGGTGTTGCATTCAGTTGTACACACAAAAGGACAAGATAGCTGTGTAGAAAATAAAAAAGAGAGCTATAAATAAATAAGTTTAAACTCTGCATTACGTTTTTTTACACACCCAGCCAATAACTGCATGAAGTGGCTGTGCTTGTCGGAGCTGTCTGTTTTGGAAAGTTGCAAAAATCGGTCGGGATTGTCAGTTTCAATGTTGATAAAGATGTGTGGGTAGGGGAATTTTGACGCTGCTATGACTTTTCTACTTCATTTGAATTTTAAAAGACCAGAGATGCAAAATAAAAATAAGTCACGGCTGTTGTGTAAAAAAAAAAAAAACCTCATTAATAAGGGAACACAGTGAGTCGAGTGTGTCACATATGGGCAGAGATGGCAGATTGTGGTTGAAAGACACTGCTTTTGCTGTCCAGTGGTGTCTGGCCTCCTGTTGCATCAATGTACAAAAGCTGGTTTAACTCTCATTCTTACCAGTAGTGCTGTCACACTGAACATAACACTGCCATCCTGTAGTCCAGGCCAGCAGAACCAACCACTAGACTTTGACTGGGTGTGGCATGCTGAATGTTGGTTCTTAGGGTGTGTGTGTGTGTGAGGTCTGAGGAGGTGAATCCATGGCAAGAGGGGATTGTTAGTTCTATTGGACCACACAGCATCAGTTTGTTAGTGTGTGTTCCTTTTTTTTAAGAAAGTCTGTGATTATTTTTGAGGAGTGTTTGTGTGCGACTGTGTGTTCATGCATATGCTGCTTTCTATGGAGAGTATATGTTTTTGTTGGATTATTCTGCTGAAGATCTACACACCCAAACATGTGTCAGCTAATGGATTGATATTCTCAATAAAAGAAAACAGATATTTGGGTACCTTTTTTATTGTTTGGTGTGTTTTTACTGAGCATTAAATAAACGTGAATATTTAACTTATAATCAAAGTTGCTTAACCTAGACCTCTGTTTTGTTTTTGTTTTTTTGGTTAAACGCATGCAGATACAACAAACCTGCATCATATGATGTTTTGTATAGGCTGTTCCTGTGTAGGACTCTTGGATTTGGCCTCGCTTTGCATGCTGCAGTTTGGGTAAGGGGCTTTGCAATATTTAAAAAAAAAAAGCATGGCAGGAATGGCTGTGCACCGCATGGGTGTGGGCTGTATCCGGTCTGCATTTCTGTAGCTGCAGCCTCACTGCATGTGTCTTTCCCTTGGCGTATATGTGTGTGTAAGTATGCTTGTGTGGTCATGTGTTGTTATGTATGATGGACTTGAGTTTTTAGCTCTGGACCCTGTCACAGGACTTGTCTGAGGGATGCATTTAATTCAGTTTTATATGGATCAGTGGAGAAGGGCAGACGTGTTTGTGTGCATATGAGCCTGTGTGTCTTTAATGTGTGTCTGCTGTGAGTCATTGATCAAATATTTTTCTTGCAGAGATTCTGAGCACTCCCCTCAATGAGGCCTCCCAACTCCAGCATTAGCCCCTCCCCTGTGAGCGAAGAAGCCTCCTGAGTGGTCGGCTTCTGTGGCGGACTTGGCATTTTACCTCCCTTCAGACATTTGAATTTGCCATGACTCAAACCTTTTTTCTATTTTTGAAATGTGGCTCCTAGCTCGAATGAACAATAGACAACAATGTTTCCAGTGAACTAATGCACAAAAGTGAAACCAGTGCAGTACAGTCTATTATAGCCACTAGTTTTGCTTGGGCTCCAAACTGGGTCATAAACCTAAGTCACATCCCTTTTTAAAATTTTTTTTATTTGAATGCTTTTACCGTTCTGTGAGAAATTCATTAGCAGATTGGTCATCTCTACGTGGAAACAAACTACTCACCCTGCCAGTAGTAGTGCCGTGTTTAACCACTTGAGCTTCACAGTCACCCTGTATTTCACATGAGGGATGATATGTTACAATGGGACTAGGTCCTGAATGAATATTTCATTTTGCATCCCCCGGCCTGCTGAGCTTTATGAACTGTGGGCTTTATCAGCTATGATGATTACAAAGTAAAGGCAACATCCTCACCACGTGTCGACATAGCTGTCATGCCTTTTATGGAGCATGCAGAGATTTCATGTTGTTTCTGACAAATGGTAAAGAGCTTATTAATATTTTTTGTTTTAATATTATATAAAATATGTATTACTTGTACTCTTTCTCAGGAGAGAAAGGGGGGTGGATATGCACAAAAAAATGTGCTGAATTTGTTGATTGCAAACAATAACAACTTCTTACCACACTGTTGAACTGAGGCTGCCACTGGATTATATTAAGTGTATTAGCAGTATGGAGTCTCAAACTCTGTCCTGGGTATTTGTCATTCACGTGCACCCTTGTAAAACCCCTGTTAAAAATCTGATTGCAAGCTAAGCATATACAAGGCCAGCATCCATACCCCAATTACAGAATTTTTTGTTTCTTGTTTACATGACATGTAATCTGACTCTGGTTATTTAAAGGGGAATCCCAGTCATTTTTACACTCCAAAATCAGTTTACACATGTCATGAGAAGAACGAGGCAGCCTGTGACAACAGCTGTATAATGTCTTCTGTTTCTCTGGAGGACGATTTGTTATGTCTAGGAAAATATCCCTTGTGATATCAACAAAGTTATCTTGGCTTCAGATTGGAGGCCGAAAGTTTTAATAGGAATGCCTGCATTTCAAAGTGGAGATGTGGAGAAAGATGTACACATTAGACGGACACATTTTAGTTGCACAATGGAATGTATTAGGATACCTCGCCGTCTGCTGCATCGATTTTGACAGTGTTTCCAAAAGAAAAATCTGCAATAAAAAATCCATTTAGTTCTCTCTTTATTTAAGTGGGTAAAAACACTCACAAATGTGAGTCTAATAATCAGAAGGGGAGTCTTAATGTTCAGGAGAGGTCATTCAAAAACTATGCACTAATTCAAATGGCACAGGCTCTTCTCAAGTGAACCTCTTAATCCCAAACAATGTGATTCTGACCATGCAGAAAAACTTTTTATGTAAGTGTTTAAATTTCCGGATCTATTCAATTGAACAAGGCCACTTCACTGTCACTCTTGTTGTTACACTTTCCTTCTAGAGCTAGGGATTAATTATGTTATCAGCTTCACCAGAATGACAAGTGAACAACATACAGGCTGATCCTGCAGTTCCCACTCCAGGACAAAACTCACAAGCAAAACTTAAGTGAATGCAGACTAGACTTGACGTCCTATTGTAAACATAATACAACAGGCACGAAAAACGATCAGCTCTACAACATGACATTGTCTTGTTATACTGTTTTGTTTTTTTCCACCGTCTATGCTGCTCTTGTTCTTACTCTTGTTTGGAATGTGCTGTGAATGGAAAATTCACTTTGTGTAAGGTGGAATGACTTTTTTTAAAAACACGTCCCTTGACTGGGCCAACAAGTCGTCTGGTGTGCCAAGCTGACAGATCTAAAGACACAATCAGCTCATTTGAAATGAGTCAGAGCTAGGCAGTATTACCAAAACCATTATCTTGATATTGATTAAGTGGTAATGTTTTGGGTCCAACTATTGGAATTTTGATATATTGTAGTTTTTATACAGTTGGGTAATTTTGTCGCTGAGGAGAAGAAAGTGTTCATAATCTTTTAGACAATATTTAACTTATGTAAGTATTACCAATAATCAAACCCACAGATGAAATTTTGTCACATCATAATATTGATTTTTATACTGACAAATATCCCCGCGGTTGTAGGACGTGTAAAAAAGCTGTTATTTTCCTTTCGACCGAAGATTTTTGAGCAGAAGCATGAGTGTGCAGCTGTCTGCTTCGGTCTCTAGTCCTTCCATCACTTGACAAACACACACTGTATCATAGAAGTGTAGTCAGTTTGTTAAGTTAATAACGGGCTGCTGCTGTGCTCTCCTCACCTCCTCCTCTCACCCTCAGGCTTGTGCTTTCCTCTCCCTTTCCCTCCCCTCGCAGTCTCTTAGCCCAGTAAGGCGAACCATTCATCAATAATTGATAATTGGTTGGGACAGGTGAGATGGAGAGGCAATTTGTAGAGTATGGTGTGGGTGCACTGCCAGGAGATTGGCTCGGAGGAGGAGAGGACTGAGGTTGGAGTTGAGTTGCTACTCAAGGAGGCGCAGCCTAGTTGGAAAGGGCCAGCCAACTGATGTACCACTACATAGTGTGTGTGTGTGTGTGTGTGTGTGTGTGTGTGTGTGTGTGTATTCATGGATATGTGCATACAGAAGCAGAGTAACACACATTCAAGCATATGTACTTACATACTGAGAATCAGCTCAGAAGTGAAATCAGTGTTAATTATATAACCCAAAATAACAGATTTTTTTTGCCTGAAAGGGCAATCAGTACAACATACTACACCATTTTCCCTCTATATACACAGACAAACTTGATCAGGAAAATAAGAGGAGAAACTTCAGAAAGAGCAGCAGATAAGAGTTTCCACATCCAAAATGGACAGATATGTTTTTAGCCTCCAAAAGATAAGCTCTTTCTTATTTTTAAAACAAATTTCTCTAAGAAGGGCATCACTGGAACTGGAACACTGAATTGTACCGCCTTTGCCGTGTCTTTCTCCTCCTTGCTCCAATAAGATCGGGTAGAAAAAGAAGGCCTCTGCTAACGTCTAAAAAAGTTATTGCATTCTTGATACAGTAGGTTCATGTGCTGCATCACACAGCCACAGTCCACACATTTAATGATTAGGTGAACTGTTATCTAGTAACGACATTGATAATGAAATGAAATGTGTCAGGATCTGTCTGATTCAGCTCAGCAGGTGATCACATCATATGTTCACTAATCATTCAGACTGCACGTCATGTTGTCAGGGGAAAATAAACTCTTGAGTTGAATTGAAGCGATAACATTTAATCAATTAGCCGATCATCATGAAAACTATTGATGACAATGTTCAGAAATCTGCTTAATCGTTTTTGTTCATTAAGCTGACTTTCCACTTCCCTTTTGTTTTTACTGTTTTAAATTAATTATATATTTTGATTTTGGACTGTTGGTCAGACATAAGACATTTTAAAATGTCACCTCAAACTACAGGACATGTGATGGGTATTTGTCTAGGGCTGAACAATTAATTGCATTTGCGATATTATCGCGATGTAATAAAAACGAGATTTTCTAATCGCAAAGGCTGCGATTACACTCTGGTCACATGACACCCAAGCAGAAAACAGTCTGACGAAGTTAATGCTTCGTCTGCACGTTACGCTGTAACTTGCCTTCTTGTTGTAAAATGGCCTTAAGCTTGACAGAATCTCACCCTACATAAACTTTAATGTTTCATGGAATGAAAGTAGCACCCGCCACCGCGGGTATCCTGGTGGTGGTGGGTAAATTCGTCGGGCGATCCGCGGCTTTCATGGACGGAAAAATGAACAACAAAAAGAGGCGTGTAGCAAGATAAGCGTATTGTGGCGATCAGCGCCTGCTTCTCACACACAGCCATCAGTCCGCTCAGGAAATATCTGTAAATTGGCATTTCAAACTAAACGCCTAAGTCTGAAAGAGGCCCGGTCTGTCCCGAGTTACAGCCTGGTTGAAGCCGGTGCGCCGCTCACCAGCATCGGAGGCTGTGGGGGAGGAGGGGCACTCCGGTGTTGTCGGAGAATTACTAAGCTTGTCTATTAAACACGAGGTGTCACTCTGTTCTATTTTAGGTAGCCAACTTTTGAATTGAACCTGAAACTGAGTATTTTTAGTTTGCTTATGGGGATACAGAAAGATGGACTAGGAGATTTGAACTGAGATCAGGACTCATTAATTGGTGGTTGAACTGTGGATTTTGTATTGAGCGTTTACTGTATAACACCCTGTGGTGAACAAGTAGGCCGACCTGATGATAGATCATATTATTTAATGCCATGACTTGACTCAAATTGTCTTTCTCATATTATTATAATTTGATGTATGTTATTGCTCATAATAATAATTCTACCTAATTCATCATAACACAGGTCTGAGCCACAAGAAAGAACAGTATAAGTTTAATCTATCTAATATCATACTATACACTGATTTACTGCTTGTCCTTTTTGAATATTACAGAAGGTAAAGAGCTTAAATTAATCGCAAATTAAATCGTAATCGCAGTATTGGTAAAAAAAAAATGCAATTAGATTATTTTCCAAAATCGTTCACCCCTATTTGTGACTGATCTAACAATTTATAACTAGTTTTCCTGAGGGAAACACTTCATGACTGTTGGTGATTATTCCATTATCCTTATTACTCAGCTCCTGCTTAGTAGTTGCTGTCATTAATTTTTTTTTTTTTTAAAGTTTTCTCTTTTTTAGCTTTTCAAAAACCCGAATCTGCTGTTAAAAATAGCCAAAAGATTTTTTACACATCCTTTTTTAGACTTTTATCTTGTGGTGAATCCTGTGTATGGCATATTCCTACTTCTCCTTCACAGGAAAAGCCAGGTTTGCCAATAATTAATACACTCCTCTTGCAGTTTAAATTTGATTCAGTTTTGCAGTGTTATAGATTTTTATGCTAATGCACTGCCTTATAGGGAAAACACTACCAGCACTTCCAAGCTCATTATGTGCGTGCTGGCTGGATAACTACTGGAACATCGGTACGGCGAATACCTAAAATGTAAAGTAAATGTCAAAACACATGAAAATTCACACTAAGTAAGAATTAGGTACCTGCTAAGCACATACTTTATTCATGTCACACATGCATAGTATACTTAATGCTTCTCTAAAACGGTTCATGTTCACACCCTGTATCTCTTCTCTGACCTTCCTATGACTTCACACCTTATTTCCTATTCCCTTTTAATCTTGTTTTTGTCTCTTTTATTAATAATCTCTTTCTATATTTTGTTGCTTTTACATGGCAGAAGATGAAGTGAGGCCCATGCTGTGTGTGTGTGTGTTCGTTCGCCTGGGCACTGAGAGTGTGTCTGCTGGGTGCTGAGTGCTGGGCAGACTGAGGGAGTGAAGGAGTACTTATTGATTTTGGCCACACATCTCTTCTCCTGAAAATCCCTTGATTGCTTTTGTTCTGCTCTCGTCTCCCTCTTTCTGTCTCGCTTCCTCTAATGAAACTCCAAATGAATTGGAGCACGTACCGACTGCTCGCTTTCTCCCAGTTGCACTTGCTCTCTCTACCACTCTCTCTCTAGCTTTTTCCCTCTGCCTGTCGTTGTCTCTCTTCGACGCTCTCCCTGCTGATTTCTCTATTGCTCCCCTTCGTCCTCCCTTTCTGTCTTCATCTTCACCCCTTGCTCTTTATCACTTTCGTCACACTTTCTCCCTCTGTGCTCTTCTTGCCTATTCTCTTCTCTTATCTATTTTCCTGTCTATCTCAACTTCTCTTACCCCCTCTTTCCTGTCTCTCCCACCTTTCATTTCCTCCATCCACATATGAGGAAGGGAATGTGCGGTGGAGATGTTGCCTACCAGCAGAAGCTAAATCTATTCTTATAGAATGACTCAGACACATGACCCACTCAAACAGGCTGATAGCCCTTCAACAGTCGCTCTGTCCGTTCATTCTGGAGCGTTTTTCACCTTTGATCCTTGCTTTTCCTCAACATAATCTGTGTGTCGCACAGGGATTCAGTCTTTTTTACTTTTATTCCAAGTTACCGAGAGCCCCAGGGTTAAAATCTCGAAGAATCCATGTCACAGCGCTCTGAGACACAATGCCATACCTGCTAAGACTGACTTGTGAGAAATTAGCTCAATGAACAACACAAGCCTAAAGGGAAACTTAGCCAGTTTTGCACATGGAGGTCACTTAACTAGTCAAGTGGATTGTTTGTCAGCCTGTGAAAACACTTACACCTGTAATGTTTTCTGTGGCTCTGGAGGAGCTTTTTGTCATAGATAAAGTCATAGATGAGGCAAAGACATACGGGATAGACGGGTCAGGATAGTAAGTAGGATCCCGTGTTTTTAGACTTGCACAAGGAATAAAAAGTTAGGATATCTGGACCCATGGTTCTCTGGTGTGTCACCATTCTTGACCATGTGTCTCTTGTGAGTTCCTGAACTTTATGAATTGTGCTATACCAAATCGCTGGAACACCTCTTAAGCATCTTAGTACTTCTGTCCTTATGTGGGCCCTGTCTATCCTAATCCCATTCTGTAATCTCAGCCTAATCCAAACGTTAAGGGTCAGTTCACCCAATTTACACACACATACTTGCCCATTTACCTTTAATGGTATCTAGCAGGGCTGAACAGTTAATCAAAATATTATCAAAATCACAATATTGTGTGGCTGAAATGTTCTGGCCTACACATCATATTCTACAGACTTAAGAAAACATCTTTGTTTCATACAAATCCCTTCATGAATCAAAGCATAATGTGATGTAAAAATGATCAATCCCTTTAATGTTGCAAATCATATTGCAATTGCATCATCAGTCAAAAAATCGCAGTTAGATTTCTTTTAAAAATCATTCAACCTTAGTATCTAGCCATGCAGACTCATTCTTAGTTTAAATTTCCAAAGTTTTGAGGTGTCTTTAAAATTCCTTTCACCTCCATTATATTGAGGTCGAAACAATCTTTCAGTCCTAAACCAAAGTCCTAACTTTTAAAATAGACTTTTGAAGAAATATAAATACCTTTTTTTTATGGTCCAAAACTTCACTTGGTTCTCAAAAAGAGGTGAGTACATACACTGTGTATACAGACTTTTCTTGTCAACTACTGGCAGAGCACATCCAGGATTTGAAAAGTACTAAAGGCATGTGAAATCCAAGCAGCCCCCCACATTCAGATTATTTTGAAGAGACCTAAAATACCTGTAAGAAATTTTACTTAATTGGTCATTTGTTCGACTGTTCTAATTTGCCCCAAGGTTGTTCACGTGAAACAGAGTATTCAAGTTGATTCTTAAATTGTTGTATTTATACATTTCTGAAACTAAAAAAACTAAACTAAAGATAAAATGTTGTGTGGTTGAGTGAGAGTATGAGCGAGCAGCAGAGTGAATGCAGCAGAGAAGAAGAAAAGTTAATCAGTGACGTTCAGCAGTAAATGTATAGTGTAGGTAGGTTTGTCAGCAAATAAAGGCTGCAGCTAAAGCGTGTGTGTGTGTGTGTGTGTCCCCGTGTGCACTGTTTAGCAACTGCTGGAAAGTGATGGGGGGTTATTGCGAAGATGATGGCTGGCAGTTTCACACTGCGTCGCCTGCATACATTGATGGCGTACACTATAAATCATCAACTCAATATAGCGTCCTCATAACAGTTCAATAGAAAGAGGAGAGCCCTCCATCCCTGCGGACGTCGCTGTTCCACCTCATCTAATGCATGTATGTTTGACCTTTGACCCACACAGGGGAGCTGGAGGAGGAGATGGAGAATCCAGAGATGGCGGACCTCCCCGAGAAACAGAAACACCAGCTCAGACACAGAGAGCTCTTTCTGTCTCGTCAACTGGAGTCTTTACCTGCCACACACATCAGGTACACTGATGTACACCATTATACAACTCGAAGTATCTGTTTTAGTGTGTCACTTGTTCTTTCTGTTTCATATTTTCTTTCTTCTTTCAAGAATTTGCACCAAACAGTGCATTTACCTATCATAGGCTGTGAATAAAGCCTCCATACAATTCATTTAGACTACAATTGAGTCCTAAAATCCCAATTTAGTCAAAACATGAAAAAAACTTCCTATGGAGTTTTCTAAGAAATTGTCAATAAACTCGAAACAAGTCAAAATAATCAAATAACTGTACTGGAAAAATTACAATGAATTGAAAACAAGTGTCTTGCTTCGTAGTCACCATTCTTTTCACATGTTTTACTAATAGATTTTTTTATTACGAAAATGAAAAGTTGAAAAATCTTTAAGATTTCAGTCCTGGATTATTTGCCTTAACATTTATGGTAAACGTGGTAACAGCAAGTGTGGTTTAATGCCAAAAAACACTCATTGAGCAGCTGCTCTCGTCTGAAATGTAACAGAAGAACTATGTCTCTTCACCATGCAGTCAATCAAACTCACATTGTTTAAAAAAACAAAAAACAAAACTGCAATCTCATTTCATGCTGCACACAATGTGAGTAGTTTTCCACAGCAGGGTTTTACAATCACAGAAAATTGGTTACTGACAAAAATAGTTGTTGTCTTGTTGTATGTAGACACATTTTTGATGAACGTTCTGAGGTGACAAATACTTTTGTGTTTCCTGTGGCTGCGTCACAATAAAGTCTAACCCTTTGATGCCACTTGCATGCTTTTAATATAAAGCAGCAGCAGTAGGAATTGTTGACATTAACCTAATACAACTCTCCTATATGTTGTAAACAGAGTGAACAGTAAACTGTCAACCTGATATCAATGAGATCAAATTGTACTGGGAAACATTCTGCATCGTGTCCTGTGAATCCCTTGTACCTGGTGTTTAGGTCCCGTAAAAATGAAAATGCTATATAGAAAGATTATAACTGAATGTAAATATGTTCAATGCTATTGCAAAAAGATCAGTTGACTATTTTCTTGATGTAAAAGATTGGTCTACAAAAAATCCCCAGGAAAAAAGTGAGACATACTTATTACAATATCCTCGAGCACAAAGTGATGTTCTCAAATGTCTTCAATAAACCCGACCCCCAAAATATTCAATTTACTACAACATAAGATCAAAAAAGCAACATATCTCACAAACTTGTAACCATTAAATGTTTGGCAATTCTGCTTGAAAGATGACAAATAATTAATCCATTATCAAAATATTTGCAGATGCATTTTCTTTGGATCGACTAATCGATTCATTGGCTAATTGTTGCAGCTCTGTTAAGATAGTTATTTGAAGTAGCATGAATGATTTAGTAGCATTTCATGTCTGACACTGATCATACTGTTTTTTCAAGGAACTTTAAGATTTAATTAAAGTGTGACTATTTAACTCATTATTTCTGCTTCTGTTTTCATGCTGCTTTGTCAGTTTTTTACCTTCCTTTTTACTTTTATTGTCTAAACTGCATTATCCTATTTACATAAAGCAAATCAAGCACATGTGCATGTGGCTGTAAAGCAAACTCAGACACAGCATAATCCACTCGTATGCTGCGTGCACGTTGAGCACTAAATGTCAACAGAAAGCTGTTACTGCATATAGAACTTTGCTCATCAGTAAGCTCCAGGCAAAGGCACCTAATCATTACCACATTATTACTTGACATTTCTGAAGAGAGGCAGGAAGAACACACTGACATCTGCTCGAATAAAAATACTCTGATGAGCAGTTTGTTCAGCGAGGATTCAAACCTGATTACGATTTCTAACTTAACCCCAGCACGCAGCAAGGTTATGCGAGGGTCTTTGAGTTTATCACTCTGCCAGATCACATCAGCTTGAGTCTACAGACGTATGACTAATTAACCAGTAAATAATTTCAATTCAGACAGCAGCAGCTAATGGGACAGATATGAGTGTTGTCCATGTCAACACACTGGACTGTGAGTCGTCAAATAACAGGCTGTGCCAGCTGGAACCAAATCAATACCATCGTTGCAGATTCTGGAATGCATCTCTACATCAAACAATTTCTGTTGCAGAGGAGAGTTTGGACCAGGGTAGCAGCCTTCTTCTGGCACTTGAAAAAACAGACTTAAAAGTCCAGGGTATAACTAAATATTCCTCCATGTCTTGTAGGGGTGTGGAAAATAATTGATTTTTAGTTGCATCCCGATGCGGACTTGGCTGGTTCTGAATCGATTCACAAATGTCAATAATCGATTATCTAGATTTTAATTGATAACATAATGTTGATGGAATGAAAAGGGCGGAATTGGGAAATGTGGAAGTCCAGCCCCCGTCTGTGGTGTGCACTCAACAGTGATGTGTTCTCCCTGATTGTCACAGCTGTTGAATGAATGACTGCTGCTACTAAACTTTCACATGGTCAATAAAATTAATGCACTAATGTTAATGATTTTTCACCCGAACACTGCCCAGCACGGTAGCGCTCAGCTACTTCCTCTCTCATTCTTCAAAGGACAGCTATGTGACAGGCGGCAGTAGGTGACGGTGAAAGCAGCGGAGCAGATGAAATATGAGCGCAACATTTGTACTATTTCGGTCTGGCTGTAAATGTACAGTGTAGGTCACAGTGTGTACGTTGTTTTCCAACTACTGGTAAAGTGAATGCGGTTAGTGCTAGCTAACATCTCCTCTTCAGACTGCGGTCTGAAAGCTGAGCAGGATGTTTTTTGGCTGCTAGTTCAATTTTGTTTGTTGTCATTCATCCACATATTAACTATACAAATGAACGAAATTCCTTTTTTTAGCTATATTTATATGAAGTAACATTTAATATCTGCATTTCATTCCAACTACTTGTTTGGATTGTTACAAATACTTTTCTTTAAAAGTACCAAGTAGTCACACAGTGAGAAAAATACATCTTTATCCTGTTCGTTTTACAATCGCATTGTAGCACTCATAATTATGAGGTGCGAATTTCCACCCTTGAGGTGATGCATTGTGATGCATCGATATATATGATCAAATCATTGACCTGATAATTGTAATCAAATCGAATTGTGAGAACAGTGAAAATGCACACCCCTAATGTCTTCTCCCTCCGGTCTTACCAAAAATTTGTCATCTTTCCTTTTTTCCCCCCACTCATTTCTTGCGTCCTTTCCTTACGTCCTTGCCTGACACCAGAGGGAAGTGCTGTGTGACGCTGCTGAACGAGACAGAAGCACTGAAGTCGTACCTGGACAGAGAGGTATGTACACCAGCTCCTTAAGGCAGATAATACGACGAGGTCTTGAAACCGTGATTAGGTGTGTTAGATTTCAGGATTATCTAAGACTGTGTGTGTGTTGGAGAGACTTATGAGTTAAGAGATTCTTGTTTCCAGATGAATAATTCAGCGTGTTGACCCAGAATGTTCTTTTCACATACAGTAATGAGGAGACGAGAGACTAGCAGAGTGGAAATACACACATATGCACACACATGCAGAGACAGATACACTCCTCTCTTTCGCCTCTGCGTTTGCCCGTCTCGCTTCCTGTTCCTTTCATTCCATCCTCACGCCTTCCTGCCATGTGTATTTCCCAGGATGCCTTCTTCTACTCGCTGGTGTATGACCCTCAGCAAAAGACTCTGCTGGCTGATAAGGGGGAGATCCGTGTTGGGAACAAGTTCCAGGCCGACATCACTGACCTCCTGAAAGAAGGTACATCGTACTTAAAGGAAGGGCGTTTTAATTGACACAGTTTTCCAGAGAAGCTTATTCACAGAGTAGCACATTAAACTTATTCTGCAGGGGTCTTTTCACACTGCTGTGTACTGACTTTTTTATTTTTCAGCATTAATAGGGCCGTCTGAGCAATAATTGTAATTGCTCAAATCTTAAGAACATTTCATGAACTTTAACTTTGAGGTTTCTTTACTAGTAAAGTTATAATAAAACAACTAACCTAGGTTTCCATGGAAATCAATCAGTGTGGCAGCATGATTATACATAATCAAAGCATTTGAGATAACCTCATTCTCCATGTGCTACACAAGTGATAATTTTACATTCACCTGGAAAGTATGGAAAGGATTGGGTGTATAATGCTATCTACAAAGAAGACAGCTGCTTTATTGCAAACGGTCACATCTCGCTAAATGCACAAGAACAACAAAGCTTGTTGTTTCTTGACAATAAAAGCTCACATTCCCTCCGAATACAGGATAAAGTGGACAATTGCATATAGGCGGGAATTTGAACAACTGAATATAATGAGACATGTATAAAAATATTGTAAGCATATGAATCCATTGACATCTAGAACTTCGCACACGATAGTTGTTTAGCTTCTGGCCAAACTGTGACAGTGCTTTCAGAAATCATGGAACTCAGGTACTGTAACATCGTAACATCAGCACCTGTATTGTTTCCCTTGCCATAGTTTCTGTGGTTGCCATGGTCACACGGTGAGCTGCTGCCGCCGACCTTGGCGGCACGTCAGTCACTGTGTTGCATGGAGGAGGCGGCAGCGGCGGCAACCTGTATGAAAAGTGCCTTAAAGCTGCAACTACTCATAACGTATGTTTCGCATCCAAAGCTGATTAGAAATTTGGCCATTATTCCTGTCATTCAAGCAGTCTCAAAGATATTTTCCAGACATTTTAATTTTTAAAGTTGACAATTTTTCTGCCAGATTAAGGATTCAGTGTAGTGCCAGAATTTTATTCTTAACAGGTGGAAAAACTTTTGAAATTGCAGAAAGGCCACAATCGGACACTCTAATTAATCTTCTGTTACATGTGTTTGAAACTCAGGCTGGTTGACTGGTTTGTTGCAAGCTCGCAGCTCAAGAGACCCCACCTATCGAACTCTGGGATTCATTAAAGCTTTAGCTTTACGAGCTGGTCATTTTAAAAAAGAAAAAAACATTGGATTTTACAAACTCTTGTTGTCCATATGTGGTCAGTAAGGAAGCATAGTGGCCTTAAACAGTGTAGGAGATTAACTGTGTTGGTATTCATATGTCTTCTGGGTCCATGTAGGCGAGGATGATGGCAGAGACTTGGAGAAACTAGAGGAGAAGGTGTGGGACCCCAACAGCTCACTGATGGAGAAACAGATTGACCAGTTCTTAGTAGTAGCTCGGTAAGTCAACACAGAGGTACAAAAGCACAGAAAAATAAAAAATACATTAATGGACAAGTTAAACTGATTTCTGCAAGGTAAATATGAAGCTTCAGCCAAGAGATGTTTTGCTTAGCATAAAAACTCGAAACAAAGGGATATGCAAGCCTTGCTCTTTCTAAAGGTTACAAATATCTGCCTTCCAGAACCTCTAAAGCACACTGATTAAAATCTTCCTATCCTTATCCGTATCCTTTATTTGATCCGTATAATCCAGGAGCAGTGACTTGTAATGACAGGACTCAGGAAGTTACTGTGTCTGGCCGAGAAATAGACTGCCACAAAAGCACACAAAGAGAGACATGCTAATATTTGAGCTGTAGAGATGCTGGTAGGCGGATTTTGTTGCTCACCCCCGTTTCTTGTCTTTATGATAAGCTAGCTGTCTCCTGGCTCCTGTTGTGTATTTAAGATATAACATGTATAGACAGTGGGTGGAAATTTAACCCTCCACCGGCCAATCGGCCAAAATAATAATTTGCCTTTTTTGTCACATACATGTGTTTCAGTACTTTTAACTGAGATAATTGAGATTTTCATTTATTAAATCCTTGTGCAAGAAAAACAGTCTACATCAGCCTCTAATTTATTAATGCTAAGCAATAACAAAAATGATAACCATTCATGCACAAAATTAATTGTAAGTTACTCATACTCATAATTGTAGGTTTACTCGCAAATTGTAAATCATTTTTCTGGTTCGCATCTATTTTACGGGCAAATGCATGTGAAATACTCTGTTTAACAATTCATCATCCGTCCTGTAACCTGTCACACTGCTGTTGTTCTTGTTTTATTTTCAGTGTCGTTGACTTCCCTTTTTTTTTTTTCCCTTCCACTTTTACAGAGCTGTACTACATGCTGTCACCTGGTTTATCAGAGGGGAACGTAGCAAACAGCGATACACGATTTTAGATCCCTTCGTACAGCGGGGACCAATTTAATTGCGACACAAAACAAAAAAATAAAACGAGTAGTATGTGGCTGCAGTACCGGAGGCTGCAGATTCATTGATTATATACATGTTGACCTGTTAACCCTACAGCTGCAGACAAGGTTAACCTCCTTCGCGTTGCTGCGCATTACCACCACCAATCCACTAGATGGCACTGTTGCAAAAGAACTACGGTTCCAGGACTGCGGGGGTCCTGAAACTGCAGCCTCCAGTAGTGCAGCTATATAATATTGAGGAAAAACGCTGATCTGCTGTTGCTGCCGTCAAAAAGCTATTATATGGCGATATCTTACCGAACATGTTTACTCGCCGATGTGGTGGGTAGCCTTGCAACCAAATATAAAATCTACCCGCATTTGGCACTTGGCGGGTGTTAATTTCCAGCCCTGGGTATAGATTTTTATAATTAACTCTCTGCATTAAAGCAAATAGAAATATTCCCAAAAATGTTGTACTATTCCTTTAAAGTACCTTAAACTTTGGTAATTTCTCTTTATTTTAGAGCTAGATGTGGTTGTTTAGCAGTTTGAGCCAATTCAGTGCTAATTGGGAGTTGTATCATTTGCTCTGCAAAACTAACTTACTGAATATTTTATCAGGAAGCTCTGGATTGACAACTTTGCTGATTAGTCTCTCAACTGTTTTGTACATAAATGGTTCAGAAAAAAGCTGTCAGATGTTACTAAATCAAACATCAAATCTAGATGGTGAAAGTCCAACTTAAAAGGTTTATTTTCTGTCTCTTCATATTTTTTTTCTCTTGTCTTTTGCATGATTTTGTATCCCATAGGTCAGTAGGTACTTTCGCCAGAGCTTTGGACTGCAGTAGTTCTGTCCGGCAGCCCAGCCTTCACATGAGTGCTGCTGCAGCCTCCAGAGACATTACCTTGGTGAGATACACACACATGAAAATGGACTTGGGTTAAATCAGCATCACACCATAGATGAAAAGTAAGGTGGTAAAACAGTCGTGTTAATCAAAGAAAATTCTTGTGGTGCACATGTGTTTTTGTGTATATATGTGTGCGTTTGTATGTCTGTTGTGATTGTTGAGGCCTGTGTCTGGTTATCCTTAACAAGCACTTGGCCCCAGAAGCCTGGTGCGGGTCTATTCTGCCCTAGATCTTATCCTCATTTATAAAACATAGATGAGAGGCCTTCTAGCTACCCACATGCGTACACACACACACACACACACACACACACACACACACACACACAC
>JAPMOB010243348.1:0-19675 GCA_029875015.1 Lepomis gibbosus | reverse complement strand
CAATGGAGGCTGAACAGATCTGAAGCTGCATGAATATGATTCATGTGGTTACATAAACAAAAGAAAAGCGCTCTGATACTAGCTCGACTAGTTTGCTAACCTGAATCTTTTGTTTATTTCAATAAACAAAATCTGGTGTCACATTTTGAATGTGCACAAAGATTTGAACGTGAGCAGAAAATGTGCTGAAACACAAGCGCTATTAAAGTACAGGGGTTTATAAATGAATCCATTTCTAATTGACGTGAATAGGTGCCATATAATCATTTAAAGACATTACTTCCCCAAGCAAAAGACACAACAGAGGAGGGAAGAGTAAATCAGGACTACTCAGCAGGGATGAAATTTTGATCTACATGAGAATACATATCTGAAAGCAATAGCCTACAGAATGCCTGAGGGCTTTCCTGCATTACATCCTATTACATTTTGATAGTTTGAATTGTTACCTGCTGCTTGAATTGTTTATTTCCCTCAAATCAGGTTAGTTTGTCAATCATTTGTCCAAATATCACATCTCTTCTTAACCAAACTACTACTACCATTACTACTTCTTCTTTGTACATATTCAATGTAGTGAGTAAATATAGAAGAAACAAATGTGCATTGTCCAAAAAAGTAACAGGCTGCTGATTGGCCTACTTCATTATATTCCATTATATTTTTCTATTTATGAATTGCCAGCTGATTTTTTTTGTTTTATAAATGAAGACATTTCCACCCCAATTTGGAGCAGAAAGTGGCTCTAGAATGTAGAAAATTAAGATTTTAATGCTCAAAATCTTCTGGAGGAAGACCCCCATCATTTCCACGCATCCAGTTCTCCTGACACGAGTATATCATCATGCCCCTAATCTGATCCCTTGTGTCCCCACTACTTTTCAACACAAAGTGACGCCCTTGAATCAAACTCATTTAGGCTAATCTAGAATCCCTTTTGGTAATTAATGCAATAACTAATGTAATGTTTTTTTCTCTAAGCCTCCCATGAAACCGTTCGGGACCGCCTCAGGGGAGGCCCCCACCCGCACTGAAAACCTCTCCCCAAAATAAAGACAAGCTTGTGCTGAACAATCCCCAAGAATGCGGCAAACGAAGAGTTTAACGACCCCTCCAGTGTTGAAAGACTGTTGAAACGAAACCCACGCCCTTGCCCAACATTTCGAGGTGTAACGTCATCAAGCTGAGCAGCGCGCGAGACTGACTGCAGCACTTCCTCTAGGCGAAGGCACGAGGGCGCGCAAGGCGGCGACGCGCACGGAGAGGAAGTGGAGAGACGGAAGAAAAAGGACGTTGAATAAACTTGCCAACTTCTAGCTGAGTGTCTAGAAACACAGTTAGATGCTATGTTACAGCAGAACCGGTTATTTATCTGGACACAGATTTAGATAGTTAACAAAACGCCCCGTCTACATTCAGTCACCGCCCTCTCAACTCGCCACACGACCTGCGGACTCCGACAGTTTTCAAACAGCCGTTGCACTTGCTCAACCGACCCGAAGTCAGCCACCGTTACAAAGTCACATTTAGCTGTTGTTAAAGTGCTGTGATATACACTAAATTGTATTACCGTTACACACAACCAGCTCGCTGGCGCAGCGGAACTCGGGCTTTCCCCTCCGAGTGGGAAAAGTTGTCCGTGTTGGCGGTGAAGGAGCCACCGAGGCCTGCGGTTGAGGAGGCTGCATGTGTGAGGACCGTCGCTGGCGAGGAGTGACTCACACTGCGTTAGCTAAACACTCAGCAACATGTCGGCCCAGGCACAAATGCGAGCGATGCTGGACCAGCTGATGGGCACGGGGAGAGACGGTAAGAAGGCCTTTCTGTGGTAGAGATCGGTGTTTGATCGCGCCAGGACAGGAGTTTGTGTTGTTGCTAGCATTAGCCTGAAAGCTAACCAGTCTGCCACACAGTGACAGGCATGCTTTGCAAAGCCAAGCTAGCTAACATGAGGATAGCCAGCCGGGACACCGGCTAGCTACCTGTTGTTTGAGTTCACATGGCATGTCTAGTTTTTGCGAACATCAATTTACAAAAAAGGTATTAATAACATTTTAGCATCCTACCTGACCAGTGTGCTCTTTTCATCGTGGCTCCTTGCTACCAGATGTTGTTATGTTATCAGATTATGCGAGCAGCTTTACTGGAAAGGTTAGATATGTCTCATTCATCACAAGTCTGAACCTCAGTGGTTTAGTACGTGTCGTTTAGTTTGAAGAACGGGTTAAATAACAAGTTAAAATGTCTGTCTGCTTTCTGGTTTTCTTTTTAAAGGAGATTCCATGCGGCAGAGAATCAAATTCACAGATGAGCGAGTTTGCAAAAGTCACCTCTTGGATTCGTGTCCTCACGACATTCTGTCTGGCACCGTGAGTATTATTTTTAAACGCAGAGAGCATTAACATCATATACACTGCAGTCATAAAGTTTTAGGACAGTTGTTGTAAGAGGTTTTGCTCTACTCCAGCCCTTTCAACTTAAAATGACACAATGACTATACAGTAAGTGCTGACTGAGGTTTTTGGGTGCGCACATTTGTGTTGTGTGAACAGTGTAGGAATCTTTTTTTTTATTATTATTTATACAATCTTTTAATTTAAGGACCAGGCAGCAGGTTAGTGACTACCAAGAGGCTACTTCTGACCCTTGTTCAGATGTTTCATCTTAAAATCCGATTGAAGCGGGGGCAAAAGCTACCCACGAGAGAAGGGAAGTTAGCTGCAGGACAGGCCTGACATAGCACCACAAGTAACGGTGTCAAATGTCAGCTGATTTTTCGGTCAGGATTTCAGCCAGATTTAGCTTGTAAACATTTGCATGTAAATTTGAACTTGTCCAATTACTTTCTGTCCCCTCAAACTCAGAGACTGTAAATAAAAAGGGCACCAGTTCCAACACGATTCGCACGATAAAGCTGAGAGTCAACACTTTCTATATCACTATCTATATTCCAGTTCGATATGCACAGTACAAAACAGCACAAATGTGCTTGTGTATCAGTACTTTGTCACTACTACTGTACACCTGCTGCAGCAAGGCAACAGTCCGCAACGAACACCTGCAGCACTGTAAAAGGATATCCCATTTACAATAACTAATGTGATGCCATTTTTATGTGCTCTAAACCAAGACGATATTTTAGCATTACTGAATTATTGGCATGACAAATCTCTAAATGAGCGAAATGCTGAAGCATACGAACACAATACATTGATTGCATTCTGATTTCTGCAGAGAATGGACCTGGGAGAGTGTATGAAAGTCCATGACTTGGCCCTCAGAGCAGACTACGAGATTGCCTCCAAGGAGCAGGAGTACTTCTTCGAACTTGATGTGAGTCGTACACACACACCCTAACAGCCTATCATGTGTAGGTGTTGAGAAAGTGTTACGTATGATTCTACTGTAAATAGTAAAATACAAAACGTTATATCACTGCACAGTTTCTGCTTTCACAGTTACAATTGTGGCTGCTTTCATGTTAAACCAACCATAGCGGGTCCACATGAAAGTAGAGGGGGTGTTAACTCCTGCATGGTTCAACTGATAATCTGATGGCTGCAGAAATGAGATGACAGCAGTTTAAACTTATGAAAATTGAAACTGATAGCCCAGTTTTGAATCACTTTACAGATTGTAAAGCCATCTGTGGCAATCCTAATGGTGTTTGGCTTTGTCAACCACGGACTTGACTTAGCTTGGGGTTATAACACTTATTAAGTATCCTGATTGAGACACATTTTGGTTTTCTGCTTGTGCTACTCTCATTTCCAAGGATATCAGAGATTGAGGGCAGGGTGAAGGAATGGGCAGACATAGATGTGTCTGTCTGCGGGTAATTGGTATGAGTGCAGCTGATTAACCTTGTCGACATGCACTTAATAGCAGAGAGAGACTAGTCGTATTTAGCAATAAATTACATTAAGATGTCTAATTGTGAAAGTTTGTAAAAGTTTCTGTTTTCTCACAGGCTGCCGAACATCTTCAGTCTTTTATCGCTGACTGCGACCGCAGGACCGAGTTGGCCAAGAAGAGACTAGCAGAGACACAGGATGAGATCAGTGCTGAAGTGGCTGCAAAGGTGACCAAGTCACTGCTGACACTACTATTGCAATTATTGTCCGGTCTTTATGAATGCTGTGCTCTCCATTTAGTAGGGAATAATTTATCTCCTGGGAAAATGCAAACACCATTATGAATGTCCAAAGTAAAATTTGTTTTACGGCTTGGAGCTCATGTTTTTTTTTTCTGTTTCTCCTACCATGAAAAGGCTGAACGTGTCCATGAGCTGAATGAAGAGATCGGGAAGCTACTGGCTCGTGCAGAGCAGCTCGGGGGCGAGGGGAATGTAGACGAAGCCCAGCAAGTGCTGGAAATGGTGGAAAAGACCCGGGCCTTGAAGAAAGAAGCAGAGGTCAGAAATTTAATAACTGCTTTGTTGTGACAAGCTGGTAAACGTAGAATAGATGAATATTTGTACTCGTGTCGCCAGCTAGATCTGAAATAGTTTCTCTCTGTCAAGGTGTTTGGTTTAGTAATGAATTGACTTAACAGGAAGCAAAGGCAGTTGGACACATAAGCTCCTCTCAAAATTGATAATCACTGAAATCTCCATCTGTAACTTGTGTATTTTGAGTTGACAGTGCCTTGATTTTTTTTATTTATTGATTTTTTTATAGGCGTCATTAGGGCTCTGTGATCATATCCCAATAACGATATATACCTTGATATAGAACATTTCTAGTAAATTAAATGAAATATGGCATTTCCAACTGGAACTCTGAATATTTCTCTGCATTATAAAGGTGGGATAACAGCACCATTACAAATAGCTTGATAGAGTGAACAACGACGCAGCAAGTAATGTAACTAATGTTAGCTAGGTTGTGAATTAGCAAACTGACGCCACTTGCTGCTGCAAAGCTGTCACGAGAGAACGAGACGGTCCCAGAGCAGCACAGCAGCTCCAGACAGCGACATTCACAGCTCTCATGCTGCTATAACTAACATCACAACAACAGCATGTCTTGGCAAACTATAAAGTAAGCTATATGTCTGTGGGCAAGTCATTTAACATTACCTGACTGACACGCACATCGTGGCTGGAACTGCTGAATAGTGTTGTGTGGCTCATCCATTATATTTAATGCAATCTCTGTTCTGCAACACCGGCAGGTGTCGAAGAACGTACCGGAGCGAAGTTAGTTACAAGTAGGATATTTGTTTTCCATTGAACATTCAGATTCAATTTTCAAAAACGTAAAGCTAACTTCACCGCGGTGCATAGCGACATTCCCCCACCGATACAGCTTAATTGTAAACAATACATGTTCTATCATCAAACAGTAGATATTGTCATAGCGCGCAGCCCTAAGTGTCATATTACCAAACATAGCTCGCACTCAATTGGAGGCTCTATAATGGCAAAATTACAAATGAAAGTGTTTTGTTCTTTATGGTGGGTCTTAAGTGAATTCACTTCATTGACTCATAGTCATTTGTTGTTGCAGGATGTGTACAGAAACTCAATGCCAGCCTCCAGCTTTCAGCAACAAAAACTACGAGTTTGTGAAGTGTGCTCTGCCTACTTGGGTCTTCACGACAACGATCGTCGTCTGGCTGACCACTTTGGGGGCAAACTGCATCTCGGCTTCATTGAAATCCGTGAGAAGCTTGAAAAGCTAAGGGTAAGGGATTCACTGGAACTAGCGAGCAACTTTAATTTGCATTATTGATCAGTCAAACCAGTTTAGTAGACATTTCAATTATGTTTGCATTATTTGTTTAGTCGTGAACATGGAACATAATCAGCTACTTGTATTTTTTGGTGAATGTGTGACGTTTGTTTCCAGAAAGCAGTTATAGAGAAACAAGAAAGAATGCGAATGAGGAGGCGAGAGGAACGCGAAAAAGAAGACGAAAGAGAGCGACAGTGGGAGGTGGAACGGGAACGAGAGCGAGAGCGGGAAAGAGAACGAGAATGGGAGAGAGAACGAGAAAGGGAGAGAGAGCGTAGGAGGTAAGAAACGTTCTGACTCCCACTGTTGCTGTGTACAATGAAAAAGTTCAGTGTCACCTGGAAACGACAACTGTCTGACTTAATGTTTATGTCTTAGGTCAAGATCTAGAAGTGGAGACCGATACAGGTACGTCTGCTTTCACCAGGATCACTTGATGAGTTCAATCTTTGTCAGAGACAGAGTGAGTGACTTCACAGAAAATACAGACTCATGGTGCAACTGCAGCTGTATATCAAATGTGTGTGTGTGTGTATATATATATATATATATATATATATATATATATATATATATAATATACTGAACAAAATTATAAACGCGACACTTTTTTTTTTGCCCCTATTCATCATGAGCTACAAAGATCTACGACTTTCTCTATGTACACAAAAGGCCTTTTTCTCTCTCTCTCTCGTTGGGTTTCTGTAAATATCATCACAGAGTACGGTCTAGACCTGCTTTTTTATGAAAAGCACTCTGATAACTGTTGTTGTGATTTGGCGCTATAGAAATTAAATTGAATTGAATGTGTTGCACTGCGTGAGGCAAATGGTGGTCACACCAGATACTGACTGGACCCCCCGGATCACCCCACTACAGTGAAACTGCACATTTTCGAGAGGTCTTTTATTGTGGCCAGCCTAAGGCTCACCTGTGCAATACCAATGCTGTCTGATCAGCATCTAGATATGCCGTACCTGTGAGGTGGATGGGTTATCTCGGCACTCACTGACACACATTTTGACAGATTTGCTAACAATATTTGCGCACTTAGAGAAAGTCTTAGATCTTTGAGTTCAGCTCATGATGAATGGGGGCAAAAAAATGTTTTTTATATATATACTATATAATTTTCTTCAGTGTGTGTTTGGCATGTGGTGGTTTTGCAGTGGTACAGGGTACATTGTTAGGCTAGCATGATGTGGTTTTATGAATTTAGTCTTTCATTATACAGTGTAGTTTTAGCATTACAAATAACAAACATGAGGGGTTAATGGTATACAAAGCCAACGGTAATACAGCAACTAATTGCAATATTATCGAAATCGCAATACAGCCTACCGCATGTGTATGTGTCAAAATACCATTTTAAATGAATTATTGTTGTGCTGCAGAGACGTCCTGGTCTACACAACATATTCTAGAGACTTAAGGAATCATCTTTGTTTGGACCAGCTGCTTGCAAATCGTTTTTCAATGAAAATGAGAATTATTATATAAAATTATGATTCTGTCAATATCAGTCAAATAAATTGCAATTAGATATTTTTTCAAAACTGTTCAGCCCTGTCTAAGTTTTATATCAAACAAACACTCAGTATTTTGATAAAGTAAGCAGGTTTTTTTGTTTTTGGTAGTGAGAAAAAGTTTAGAAGTTGATGGATCTGATGCATGTTTTTAATGGCAGATTAAGTAGTAAGGGTAAAAGGTTCTGAAGTAAAAGGTGTGATTAATTTTTTATAACATTAATTTAGAAATGTGATGAGGCTGCTGTGTAGAGCAGTTCAATTATCTAAACATAATGGACTCTTCTGGTCAATCAAAACAGTTATGTCTGTGGGAGTAGTAGGGTTGCCCAATAAAACAATAATGATATTTATAACATAAATAATAGTTTAAACCACGGTTAACCATCTGGTTTCTTCAACTTTCACTCGGCAGCAAAAATTAGCCTTTAAACTTGAGAGAAATAATAATTTGATGTTTATTGTGATAATAATCAACATCAAATGAAATTTTTGTGAATTGTCCAGCCCTAGGTAGTAGTGATATTTGATATCCAGTGTTTTCTGGATTTGAGACCAAGACTCACATCATAAAAAGTTATTTTATATTTACAAAATAAAACTGTTACTTTCAGGGGAAAAGAGCAGAAGTGCTACGTCACAGAGCAAATGCCATGTATTAAATGATTTGGGTAGATCTCCTCACTAAAATGACCATGAGATGATGCATCAGGATGATTCAGCATGTAAAACATTTACCTGAGCATTCACTGTCATCAGTGGTGCTGCACTCGCTGCGGTGACAAGCAGCCATATTTTTACACCAATTTTACGCTTTACGCCAGAGTACATTTAAGTCCAGGTTCATATTTAAGTTTGCAGACGACTTGTTGAAAGATTGGTAAACTTTGCCCAGAGACCATTGGCATTAATTTGAATGATCTTGACCATGTTTATAAAGAGAGAGACATTCGAAAGGCAAAGGCCATTTTGGCCATTTCTTGCAGAGTTTCCACTTCTGTCGTCAGGGAGGTGGTACACTTTCCCTAGGAGGGCCAAATCAAAATGGTCAAAATGGTTGTTCCGTCAGCTGTTGGGTTTTTAAATAAACTGTAGGCCTGGTTGCTGTTGCACATATGCTGTAATACAGGAGTTATGGATACATAGTGCTCTATATCTCACGGTAGCTTTATTGTATATTGATTACACCTACTGCGTGTATGTGGTTATGACGTTTATTGACTACTGTGGAGAAACAAATTGCCTATTTGGGACAATAAAGGCTATCAAATCAAATCTATAGCTTATAGCAGTGAAGCCCACCTACCTTAAAATGTGTTTTTCTCCGTGTCATAATTTTTGCAGGGATGGAGGCAGTTCATCCTCCCATCATTCAAGGCGCCACCGCTCCTCTCGATCCAGAGAAGAAGGTGCAGAACGGGATCGTGAGAGAGAGAGGAAGCATCGACACAAGGACAGACATCGCTCACGCTCCCACTCTCACAGGCGCAAAAGGAAGAGGTGTGTCTTTTATCCATCACTGAGATTCACATAAAGCATCATTAGCAGGGGATTGATGGTCTGAGAGTAAACCTCCTTAATTTCACTCAAATACAGAGATCACAGTATGTCAAATAATCTGTCAATTGACAGAATAGTAATCAACAGCTATTTAGATCATTAAAATCCATTATTTAGGTAATTTTTCAAGTCACTGCTTGCAGCTACTCAAATATAGTATTTGAGTATTTGTGGCTTTTCTCTGTATAATATACTCTATCATTTATCATATAATTATAAAAAATAAACAGAAAAGCAACATAAAAAATAGACAGATGAATCAATGATTTAAATAATTGTAGCTCAGCAGTAGATTAATTTATTTAATTTTAACATCACTACTGTAGCTAAGAATAGGTAAAATCCTGGACAGGGGAGCTGAGGGTGGGTGTGGCCTCCAGTACATATTCAACTAACAGTAAAACGCGTAAGAGTCCAAACTCAATGCTGAAATCAATTCTTTTTGTTATGAAACTCTTGGTGAGTTTGTGTTTTATTAGCTCAAGTGTCTGTCATTAGGAAAAACACAGTGACTGTGTTTTATGTAACTGGGTAAATCATGATCAGTAATACAGTTTATTTAATTTTATTCATTTAATCACTGTAGCCAAATCTGTCTGCAAAACACTTTTGTCATATCTTTCCTTCTCTGTGGCTGCCTGCAGCAGTACTTCCCCCATCCTCAAAAAACAAAAAGGGGAAAAGAGCATGCACACTTGTTACTTTGTGGCCATAACAGTATGTTGACACAATGTCTGGATAACCTGCAGTCCCTGCGGGCAACAACAAAAGAATGTTTCACAATGATCAGTATTTAGTGTTTTTTTTAGGCTAAAATTAATCAAAACTTGGGTATAATTTTCATTACAGTCGGGACAACTGCTTGTAATCAGAACATCTGGTCACCCTAACTATAGCATTAACAAAATACACCAACTACATGGTAATAATTAAAAGTTTGAGAATGTTACAGTGTGGCTGAATGTGGATGTGCTCATCAAACTCATTGTATGTCGTGTTTCCAGTTTCTACACAATGATATTGAAAGCTCATCGGTTACACCGCAGCTTCCAGACATTGAGAACCATCTTTCTACATGTTTGACAATAACTTCCACAAACAAATCTCCATATTCTGCTGGAAGTGAACTTTCCACGATGTTTCTGGAAATCTGTGGCTGATCGTATTTATTTATTTTTCCCTCAGGTCCTCCAGAGACAGAACATCTCACCCCCGCGAAAGAGAAAGCTCGTTGCCAGGGGAGAAATGTGGAGGAGAGGGCTTGCGCGACGACAGGGCGGAGTACAGAGACTGGGAGGACGGGGAGAAGTCCCCCTCCGTGGACACAGCCAGGGGCAGGGAACGAGAGAGATCCCTGTCATACGAGCGGGACCGGCGCTCCAGCTCTGAGGAGCGAGAGTCCGGGGAGATATGAACAGGAGGGAACACCTCTGAAGTCTTTGATTTGGATATATTGTTTAGTAGAAGAAGCATGGAGAGATGAGTGTGTGTTGGTGCGAGTGTGTGTGTGTGTGTCGGCTTTGAATGTGTGTTCATGTTAAGAGCGGGATGTGTATATTAGCAGGGGTGGACGTTGGAAATTTGACTTGGGGGATGAGGGAACAACTTCAGTGGTTGCAGTCAAGGAAACGTGCAAACCAACTTTTATAAGACTTGTGAATTTTGAGGCTAGTGTGACCTGGAAGCAGTATAGTAATTTTTTTTATGCCATCTTGTCGATCTTATGTACAGTTATTTTGACAGTGACGGGGATAAGTGAGTGAAGAGACAGCAGCCTTACTTTGAGTCTGTTTTTTTGTTATTTTACTCACATGAAGTGCTGTTATTTTTATCATTAGTCAAACCTTTAATGTTAATAGTTTTTCCTGTTCCATTACGAATCCATCACTTTCAGTAGTTGTGGATTCATTTACACGGGTCAGACTCATTAATGTGGCATAACTGTTGCGGTAATGTTAAGGTAATGAGCCTTGAATGACTGAAGGCACTCCTGATGTTTGTGTTTTATTTGTTGCCTTCAAGCCATAACAAGCTCATTTGGCAAATCTGATCCCTGAGTCACGATGCAGCGATGAGCTCGTACTTTGAAAATAAACACACACTTGTCCTCCCGAAAGAAGTCATCCAAATATTTCCACTCAGTTCCCGACATGCCAATGCATATGGTTGAAGTGCATATTTACATAGTGACACTGAAAGGCCCAGGGACTTGTGACCTGTTTGCTGTGATACAACCTGGATGTTCAGGGGGGAGAGGAGATCTACTTTGCTGTGCCACCATTAAGTGAATAAAATGTTCTGCTTCCATTCAAATACACTGTGTTTATACAAATTTCTCGTTAATTTCACTCTCACTTTATTTTGTGTTTTTTAGCTGTTTGGTCCTAGCATTTATGATATATTACTAACATATCTTTGTCATTATTTTTGAAAGAAAATTATAATTTGTTTGCTGAAAAATTGTCCTGAAAATTAATCTTATCGTAGGGAAATTGCTTGTGATGATTTTTGCGCCTCCCTGTACTATCCATTGAGCAAGAGTCAGACTCCTCGTTTGCTGCTGTGACTCTTAAACTGATAATTCCCTGTGGAGGGGAAGACCAGCCCCGTTCAAGTCCTGTATTACCAGTGGTGGACAGTAACTAAGTACATTTACTCAAATACTGTACTTATGTACAAATGAGAGGAATTTGTTCTTTACTGCAGTATTTTCTTTTGACTTTATACATCTACTCTACTACATCTTAGATGGAAATACTTTGCTACATTTATCTTAACTGTTAGTAGTTACTTTACAGTAAGTAAGATTATTACACACAAAACATGAAGAGTTTATAATATTTTGTTGTAAATTAAACTACCCAACAGTTCGTACAAGTACAGCTAGGACATTGGTTGACAGAAATTTAATATGCCATTATTATTTTTCATGTAAAAACATTTCATGGTTCCTGGTTCACAAATAAGGAGATTTGCAGCTTTTCCTTTTAATTATTTTAATATATTTTGATCATTTTGAGGTTTAGACTGACAAAACAAGCATTGTGACAGTGTCACTTTGGGCCCTGGGCAATTGTGACAACATTTCTCACTATTTTCAAAATTCTTACATTTGATTAATAGAGAAAATAATCACCAGATTAATCAATAATGGAAAAAACATTAATTGCAGTCTGACACAAAATAGCTTTTACATTAATACACGAGTAAAGGATACATTTAAAAATGTGTTTTCTGTGTTAAATTGTTGATGCATTAATGTATACGCACCATTTAATTTTATACCTGATCTCACTTTTTTTCAATGGCCAATATCTATATCGACCATCATATAAGAAGTCATGTATAATTCCATTATTCCATGCAGGATACAGTATTATATATATGGTTAGCTTAGTAACGCGTTGTTTTAAATTGTTGCGGTAATGTCTTCTAATGTTTGTGTTTTTGAGGTTTAGACTGACAAAACACGAGTAATCTATTGATATTTAGTCACAGGGTACGTTTATTTTTCTGCTTTGAGTACTTTTAATACTGAAAATTTTCCTGATTATGCTTACATACTTTTACTGAAATAACATTTTTTATGCGAATTTTAACAGCGAATATTGGTACTTCTACTTAAATACTTCATGCACCACTGTGTATTAGTGATAAGAGCATTTTGCTCCAGATGTTGCAGGAGACCTGCCGGCCTGTAGGTGGCAGAAAATAACCGCCTATGTACGGATAACGTCGTGACGTCAACTGCCATTGCAGGTACGTCGTCATTACGTCGCACGCACGTTCGTAAAAGAAGCGCGACTGAAACATAAAACCCCGAAGTGTTAGATTTGTTTACTGAACTGTCAGAACTGAGACTCTTAAGCGTTTATATCGGGATGTCGTTGTTGAAGCCATTTAGTAAGCTGCCCGGTTTGAACACAGCGAACATCTTGGTGAGTTTGTGTTTTATTAGCTTGAACTGATTGACAGCTAACACAGAGGCAAAGCTCCGAGTTAATGTGATAAACAAAGCAGCGACTGTAACGTTACGTTAGTGTTGAGACTGTTTTAACAGCTCGTAGGCTGAGCTAAAGGTGGGACGCCGGCCAAGGATATAATAAAAGTGTTTTAAAGTTAAGTAAGCATGCCTTGCCAACAGGTACTGCACGTTTAATGTTACTGGTTATCTGTTCTGGATAGATTTCTGCCGACATTTTCATCTTGACAAAGCACATTTCTAATACTTGCACAGTCCATTCGCAGGTTATATATCCTTCGTGACATAATAAAATCACTTTCACATGAAGCTCACCCGGACGTAGCTAAAGTTAAACAAACAAAATCATAAGAAAACCATTCACATGTTCCCTAATGCATTGGCTCACAACCTGGGGTCAGGACCCCTCCAAGAGAAATCTGGGTGGGAAGATGTAAGGTAGATAAAGAAACATATTTCTGCTATCTACAAATGTTTCTTTTGTCTAAATGTTGCTTTTACTTTGACGTACTGGAAAGTTTAACATTGTCAGGACACTTTTAAATTTATAAAATCTCAGAATTTGAAGTCACTCTTTGGTGGTATGTAGACATTTATTTTTAGGGTCAAATTGTGAAAAGGTTGGAGTCGACTGCTCTCTAATAGTACAGTATACTTTAAAGAAGTATTTGCAAGATGTTTCAAAATATACCAAAATGTCCAGAAATGTATTTCACATGCAGTGAGTACTGTAGTGAATTACAAAATACCGGAATATAACTGAGAGTCTAAAGTACTGCATTGAAATTGTTGCTCATTGAAAGGTAGAAGAAACTTAACAAGTAAAGGATACATTTAAAAATGTGTTTTCTTTCAGAGTGTTAAATTGTTGATGCATTAATGTATGCGCACCATTTAATGTTATACCTGATCTCACATTTTTACGTTTTTCAATGGCCAATATCTATATCGACCATCATATAAGAAGTCATGTATAATTCCATTATTCCATGCAGGATACAGTATTACATGGTTAGCTTAGTAACGCGTTGTTTTAGATAGGAGTTTTCTTAATTAATGAAACTAAAAAATACATTGGGTTTGCTATTGATTTAAGAAAGTGACGTAAGCGGGTAAACACTGTCAGAAGTGACGTCATGACTGCATGTATGAATTACTGCTCCTGTTTTGGCCCTAACCCACATTTGTATAATTTTATTTGCCTGGATTTTATTGGCCTCAGCCATCAAATGTTTTATCTCCTTGTTAAACCATGTAAAGCACATTAATTTTGCTTTAATAAGAGCTATATAAATAAAGTTTATTATAGTTTATTATTATTCTACAAAGTACAACAATTTATATTTAATGCTGGCAGGTTTTAGATTGGATTGGCTGTCATTTAAGAAACATTTAGAAAAGACGATGGTGAGTGAGGAAGAAACACCACCTTCCCAAAATTCACAAGGGGGAGCGCTAACTTCGTTCCACAGTAGCCACACTGGCAATGCTGCCTGTAGATGTGTCCACAGATGTTTTTTTGTTTATCAGCCTTGTCAAAATGCCAGATATTGGCCTGATGGATCAGCTGACTGATTCATCACTCAAACTGAGACTATTGTGTTGCTTTCCACTCATTAATCAGGATTTTAAAATCCGTCTTCAGATAGCGTCATTCTTTTGTACTTCTTTTATGTTTTATGGCTGTGTGTTACAGTGTAAAGTGTTATCATCAGGTTTTGTGCTGACTTGGAGTGTTTTTTTTAACCCTCCAGCTAGTGGAGAGTGAGGAGCAGTTTCAGCAGAGTTTAGCAGACGCTCTGGTGGAGGAGACGGCTGTCACTGTGAACGTGTGAGTAGTCATCCGCCCATCTTGTTGATCTGCTTACAGGAAATGGTCATTAAGCACACAACTGGATACACCATTTGCTATTTTGTTGTTTTCAGACTTGTTTTATATTTTTTATTTTGTTCATCTACTTAATCAATGCAACTTAGTTTATCTACTAAGTTATACTACTAATCAACAGTTTATCTACTAACAATTTGATTTTTAAAAAGCAAGTAAGTAGTCTCTGCATACTTTCTTTCGTTAAGATCGCGTAATCAAGAGGATATGTTGCCTACTTTGGTGAAAAATTGAGGGTTCAACTTACAGGAAAAGAAGTGATCCTGCGGGATTGTATATTTGAACTCATCTGCTAAACAAATACACCCTTCCCTTAAGTACTCTCTCAAAAGATCCACCTTCAAATTTCAGGTTTCTCCAGTGTTGTAACGCCTTCGACTTGCATGGTTATTTATCGGCCTTCTTTACAGTGCCTGGAGGTGTATAGAACTCTCTCTCTCTCCCACTCCTCTGCTCCTCCGCCCATAACTCATGTGCACCTGTTGCTGATTGGCCATAACAATGTTGTGTGGCAAGGTCCGCACACCACTTGTTTTTCATTTACAGAGCCTGGGCTGTGTTTTTTTTTCAGAGCAAGCACAAAATGGAGAGTTAGCTAACTGTGAGAAAATATTAGCCAACTTTTACAAAAAGTGTATCACAATCACGTACTGTCCCTTTAAGACTGTTATTCTCCATTCATTTTACATCAGAGTCATCGTAATTCCCAGTTTCTGACTGGTAAATTTTCACATCAAGTCATAATTACAACTGGGAAAATATCTGACTTGGCACTTTACATGTTCTATTACATTTTAATAATATGTATATAGTGTCAAATTCATTCTCAGTACTGCTCCATTGAATATAGTTTATTTTTGTTTACCATTTTTATGATTGCTTTTAGCTTATTTATTAGTATTATTATTTATTATTTAGCCTATTGCTACGTAGCAGAAGGGAGTTGCAAACTTAATTTTCCTTTATAACCTGTTGAAAAGTGACAAATAAAGTTACCTTGTACATTTTTATATATGTCAATGCACATGTCTTTTTAACACTCATACAACCTTCTTGAGTTGTCTGTGACCATATTCAGACTGACACTAATCATGTTTATTTCTATCAGGAGGCTAGCTAAGAGCCTACCTCTTCCCGTGGAGAATGAGGAGAGTCGTCCAAGGATAGACCTGGTGGTGTTCATCATCAACCTGACCTCGGAGCTCAGGTAACTTTCAGGACCTTACATAATCATATTTGCATCTCCTCCTCACTTGTGTGCCTTTCCAACCCGCCTGGACACACAGCACTTTGTGACCTAGTCTGTGAAAGGAGCGATGTTAAATAAACTTTACTTACTTACAGGTAAAATATCTGCTCTGTATTGTAGTTTTAGTGGGCCCTAATGAAACTCCAGTGCTATGCAATTACTCTGAGATGTCCACAAATCTAAATGTGCTTTCTTTTATTTTTGTCTTGCTGCCAACACTTTTAAAGACGCATCCACACACTGTTACACTAGTATTAATGAGCGGCTGCCCACTGCTCCCTTGAGGGATGGGTTAAATGCAGAGGATGAATATCACAACATGTACGTGTATGTGACAAATAAAAGTGCATTTGACATTTGTTTATGACACATGTTTTGTTTCGTCATAGTTTCCAGTCAGCAGAAGCTTCCCTGAAATATCTGGACCCTGGATATTTCCTTGGAAAAGTCTGCTTCATGGTCACCAATGGTATGGCAGCCACTTCAGTTCTTTAAGTATTTGTTTGTATTTATTCCTCCTCAAATCACATGAAGGAGGACAGGGGCAAAAGCAGCAGAAATGTTCTAGGATGAATAATTTGTCACCGTTTATACACCTCATCCCTCCGTATATTATGTATTAACTTTAAGCTCAGCTGTTTCTGTCTCTGACTGGCTGCCCTTTTACTCATTTGTCTGTTGTAGCTCGTAATGCTTCGGTCCCCACAGAGCGCCTGGACGCTGTCAGAAAGCTGGCTGCATCGCTCCACTGCCCCATGCTGTTTGCAGAGGATCAGGTTTGTATTACTTTTTGTCACCAACATGGAGGCACGAGGGCAAATCAAATCCTCACAGTAAAGAAGCTAGAAGAAACACATTTTTCTCTTTCTTTTTCTTACAAAAATGCATAAAACGATCATTTCTTATAATGCAATGATGTATGAAAGTACCAAACTGATCACTAGGTATTAAATTGCATTCTTTTTGGTACTGAAAAGGTCTTTAAAAGTCTTAAATCTAACTTGCAGTAAACCTTGGGGAAGCTGTTCATGCCGACTGTGGTGTGTTGCTGCAGTTCGGGGTCCTGTCCTGTTGTTGACAAAAGAAATGCTACATGTCTCTGTAGTGGGTTTTTCAGTTTCTTTAAAAGCAGTCTTTTGTAACATTCTTCCCCTCCAGACAACAGATGGTGTGGCCAATGCTACAGAGAGGCTGCTGGCCATCCTGAAGGTGGCAGCCGGTCTCGTTCCCATGGCTACTGCTCTCTACCTGTCCAACCTGACTCGCTGCACCGTGCCCCCAGACATCGACCAGCCAAGCTTTGATTAATTCCTGTGGATGTTTCCGTAGACATGAGAAAAGAACATTTTAACCGATACAGCGACCTTTGATCTGTAACTTTCTGTAACAGTCATCTAATGGATTGGCTCACAGCTGCATTAAGTTTAATTAATTGGTTAAAGACTGCATGCTCATAGTCCACCCTCACAAGTAATTTTATTTATTTTGGCTGATTAGATCTTCTGCACTTATGGACTATGTGGGTGTGTATTTGATTGACCTCTCTCTCTCTCACTCTTTTTAGCTTTAATGCACTTGTGATATCAACAAACATCAATCTCTGCTGGCCTCGTGGTATTTCAGGGCAGATAAGAACATGTTGCTGCACAGCTTCATCTGCAGACTACTGTATAGTGTGTGATGATAAAGTACAGTATGCATCTATACTGTGTAGTGTGTTTTCATACTTCACTGACATTTGAACCTATTGGATGTTTTTAACAGGAAAACGTCTGTGCAAGGACATTAAAGATGTCTTATGATCAATAAAGGCAGTTCTGACCATTTATCTAGATTATACTGAAACCTTGAAATGATGAAAATGATATTCATGGACTCCATGTTTGGTAAAAGATCTTTTAAATGTACCTTTTTTTTAAAAATGTACTCGTGAATGAATTAAATGAATGAGTTTCTACAAGCTGCTTCTGCCTGAGTTGCATTAAAAAAACATTTACATTTTTGTTTAACATGAACAGTTTAGTCTTGTGATGATTCACACCAACAGTTTAAGTTATGTTTTTTAATGTGGAGTTTTTCATACATTTACTGTATTGTGATATTTGGCTTTGAAAAATATCTTTGTTAAATTTTGACCATGCTTATAAAAATAGAATAACACTGTATTGCCCAGCCCTACTCTCAACCTTAGTAACAATGGAAAGCCAAGGTAGGGAAACTAAAGGATGATGCAAAAATAAATAAATCACTGATTTTTAGAAAATCCAGAATACATGTTGTAATACCTCTCATTCCTTTTAAAGAAAAATAATGTGTTTTGTCACATGTTGCACAAATGACCCGAATCCTCTGTCCTCTTGAACACCCTACAGTTAAGTGTATGACCTCATTTGAGTCAACAGACAAGAGAGGGGAGGGTCAGAGTGGGAGGAGCAGTGGAAGCAGAGGTGTGTCCCCCAGACTGGGACCAGAGGAATTGTGCCTGGTGTCACGTCTGCATGCGTGCACTAACGCACGCACACTTAAAAACTATTAATACTTAATCATGGCCATTATCCATCACACAAGTTAACCAAACAATGTTGTGGCATCACGTCAGAAGCTGGAAGGACAAAGGGTCAGTGGTGTTGTGGTGATAACACCAATAGCTTTGACTCTAGGATCCAAGGGAGCAGGACAGTAGGACATGTCCCCACTATCCAGTGACTACTGCATTGTCCCTAACAATGGGCCTGATTTTGGTTTTTACAAACTTAAAATAAAAGCACTGTTGTCCGTCTTTGTGTAGTCAATGTAGGCCTATTTAGTACTCAAACTTGTCAGCTCTTGTTCTCTACTAACCTAAGAGTCCAGTGTGTTTATTAAGTTTTGGAAGATGTCTCACAGTGGTTTGGTCCGTTGCCTATTTTCTTCAGACCATTACCGACTTTATCTCTAAAAAGCAGCAAATCTAGTGAGTTATTCAGACCACCAGGGACAATGTGAGAGAGACAGAAAGCAATTACGCTGTAGGCTAATTTATTCCCCTTCATGCTGCTCAGAGTAGGGTAATTTGGGGTAAGACGCCTAAGCTCAATGTGTATTTGCTGACATAAAATAATATTTTATAGTTGTTGTTATTGTATCTTGGACATGCCTATGCTAATGGTAACAATATAAAGTAAAATAAAAACCTACAGTTGACAAATTGATATGAATTTAATCAAATGTAAGAATGTAATGTAGAAAGGCATTTTTCCAACTACTGGGGTAAGATGTCCCCACCCCCTAATGTCCTAATGTCTATTTTCTGACACATTAAAGAATATTTTTATTGATTTTTTTTTCTATCTTTAAGAACGCTATGCTTAGGCTAACATATTAAAAAGTAAAATAAATAGCACAGTTGAAAAAATAAATTTGTATTTAATCAAATGTATTTTTTAGGAAAAATGCATTTTCCACTGGGGTAAGATGCCCCTCTATGATGTGAAATCACTTTAATAGGTGCAAATTACAGATCAAATAAACTACAAGTAGATGGTTAAAAGCAAGGGGAAAGGGGAATATAGACTTGTAGAAGTAAACTTATGTTATAAGCTTTCCTATAATTTATTTCTTAGACTTTTAAATAGTGAGGCTGTAAGGAACATCATTAGCAGAAAGTCTGAGATAAAATATATGCTTGCCAGCTAGCTAGAAATGTGAGCATGTGTGTGTGTGTGTGTGTGTGTGTGTGTGTGTGTGTGTGTG
>JAPMOB010243345.1:0-21949 GCA_029875015.1 Lepomis gibbosus | reverse complement strand
GCCTATAGCCTATGCTCCGAAAACGGACACTGCACTAGTGATATAAAACACACACACACACAGGTCTGTTAACTTAACTTAAAAAAAACCAAACAAAAAAAAAAAACGAATATCCGAATGTCACATTTTCAAATCGAATACCAACCCACCGAACGAATATTCGAATATTCTAGTCCAGCCATAATTTCTACACTATTAATGTAACAAGCTCTAATACAATTGGACATCACAATGTCCCAGTTACTCTGGGTAATCCATAGTACAGGCTGCCAACGGGACTATGTCTTCTTTAGAAAGTATTTCTAATGACAGTGAGGACTGCGGATTAACCAAGGTTCTGGGACATTGTTTCTAGAAAGACATGCTGCTGTCCAATTATTTACAAGTAATTTTTCAAAGCTGTGAGCGCCACAAACCAAATTCCATCCACCTCAAAAGTAGTATTGTGGAGGTACAAATGGAAATCTCAAAAGTGTAAATAAAACCAAAACTATTCATATGTGACAAAATATATTTTTATGTAAATTGGTTGAACCAATTCTTTACATATTTTAGTAGGAAACAGGTATATTCTCCTAATGCAGAATCATTATTGTAACAATCATGAACCACATTTCGATGTTTTGTGGTTTAATGCTAAAAGTTCTCCTCCCGATTCTGACTTAGTTGCAAGGTTTGCCAGGAATCCTATGGACCATGACAAAGATCTGGCTGGCATCATCAGATTTTGAACTACTCCCTCAGGATTTAAACCAGTCATTACACAGCCTTACACTCTTGGTGCAGCAGTTTGTCTGGCTGGCAACTTTTTTTAGAAGCAGACTCATCACACTGGAAGCTGCTCAAGGCCTCACCTCAGGCAGTGAGCAGCATTCAGGTATAAGAACACCGGCAGCATAAAGAAGGCAACACACAGACACATACTTTAGCCTCACGTGTAACCACACATACCACAAGTGTGTGTGGAGACACAGGATATGCATGAATGCAGAGTAATCCACATACGTAAACAGAACCTTGAACACCTTTCATTGTATTTTTTCTCATATGGAAACACAAAGAGATCCACACACCCCTGGGCAGATGCAAACATGCACATGCATATGCATGCATGTCTGTAAACCCCACCCACCCCAAAACACACACACACACACACAAAACAGCCACGAATGCCTTTTTAGCAGTCAGTCCAAACTGTGCTGGGAGTCTCTTACTTTCCATATGACCTTTTGTCACTTTGCCAGTGACATTTTAAATATGCTCTCGCTCACCTTTGTCAGCAGCCTTGTCTGCTGGGTGCCAAACAAAGCAGAGCTGCTGCGAGAAATACAAAGGGAGAGAGCATGAGAAGACGGAGGATGGAGAAACTGAAAGAGATAAATAAAATAGACCCAAATGAGAGGCAGGGGTCACTACTGAGAGCAAGCACAGATAAAGATGGGTGGAAAGGTTTAGCAGATGAGAGCTGAGGTGGTGTATGAGGAGGCAGAAACAGAAAGGCAGTTCAGGAGGAGAGAGGCCACGAAAGAGAAAGAAAGCTATTAAGAGAGACATAAATGTAAAAAGAGACGGGCTGGAGAAAAAGAAGTGACGAATCGCGAGAAAAGAGCAAAATGGCAAAAGGTGGGGGGAAAAATGTGAAGACAGGCGAGAGGCAGGAGGGACTGATAACATGAAGTAGCCAACAGCGGAAAATCAGAAAAGGGCATGGGTGGGAAAAGAAAGAAGAGAGAAAAAAAAGTGTAAGTGTAAGTGGGTGAAAGTAAGAGCTACGGATGGGGTGTGTCGCTCTGGAAATTACAGCCGTCTGTGGTGGAAATGTCAAAGATATGTGAGGGCCCATTTCAGGGCTGTAATAATATGTGAGCGCCATTCATCTCCAGCCAGAAGGTCTAGTAGGATCAATACAGTCTTTGTATTAATAGGGACCCCTGTCCTGCATTAATAAGACAAACTAGCGCCAGTAGCACTCACTGACATAAAGGACATGTCCACTCTCTTCTATTCTCACATGCCTGAAAGATCATTATGTTGAGCAGGGCAGGGTTCACCGTCCTTTAAACTGAAGATATGTGATCAAGTCTCAGCTCACTGTTTTGCTGCTCTGTAGCTGATCCCAGACTCCCTGTGGAGGTGTGACATGTTAAAAAAGATCGATTTCTCTATTTGGAGATCAATAAAGAAATACAAAAAGGGCCTAAAGAAGAGAATATATACTGTCTTACAATTTATATCAACTCACATCCGTTTAAAGATGCAGCATATTGATGGGAGTCATCTGCTTTATAAGTGGCTTCTGATCTTCAAAGGCACGTGCGTCCTATCTTGGCCAGCTCATTAGACGCAGGTGAAAGGTTTTCAGGCGATGAATAGAAATTATAAAGGTCAGGGAAGAGATCCTTCCTCTGTCAGCGTCTGTTTTGCGACTCTGTCGCTCCCCACAGGCAAGTTGACATTTTAATAAAATGTTCAAAAGGACGATTAACACATCAGGGGCAAGACATGCTAAGGTGTTTCTACATCTCCAACGTTAAAGTGCGATTCTTTTGATATGAGCACATGTTGATGTGTGCTGGTAGGTTGGCTGTAATTCTGTTCTTTTGTGACAACTTCTCTTGCCCTCCAAGTGATCCCACACTCCCACACAACACATACGATCATGAATCTGATAACGTTTAAGGTGAGCTTTACAACTTCTATTGGTTTTCACTGACAACAGACAAGGATTAAACACTTGAAAATAAAAAACTATTTGGCAAATCATTTTTTCCTCACATTGAAATTCACTACAGAAAAAAACAACATTGAAATGTTATGGATTTCCCTATCTTGGAAGACATACATCACTTTGGCACAGTAATGCTCGGACCAACTGTGAATCTCTCCTCCAGCTCAACCTGGGGGAAGCAGGGGGCTTTCAGGCATGCTTAGAGATGTAGTCCCCCCACACCCAGTCTCCTCCCACATGGCACTGCCTGTTAAGCTCCATATGGAGAGTCTGAGGGACATCTTTACCCAATGAACAACGACCTCCTCTTGGACTACTGAACTCTTTATACCTTGTTACAGCCATCAGGAGGCTTCCGGTCTGAGACGTGAATCCAGTGTAGAAGTCCTATAAACTTGCTTTCTATAGTCCAATCCATTAGAAATAATGGCAACATTACCCTACTTCTCAGCTGATTTATTACCTCGGTAAACACTTTCATAATGAGTTTATGGTCTCAGTCGCTAGTTTCAGGTCTTCTTCAAAACAACATGATGTTCATTAAGTAAATTATGGTCCCATTTAGAGGAAAATAGACCATAAAGCAGAGTATGTATCAAGGCGGGATTATCTGTTATTGACAATTCGTTACCATGGCGACCTGTCAATCAGGCTAGAGTGACTCGTACCCACGGCACTGTGCAAATTTAACCAGTGGTTTAAAAGGCGTATTAGGAGTTGGCTTTCTCTGTTGAGCACATTTAGTTTTAGTATTTAATGTTTGAATGGAAGGTGCAAACCTTCAAGTGTTGTGCAGAGATGGCTTCTTTATTGTTGCCAGAAGAAGACACAGCCATAATGAAAGAAAAAGTAGAGAAATAAGCTATATTAGATAATATTATTCTATATCCAATGTATTGAAATACAATTATTTTATTTTATTTATCCGATGAACTATATGAATAGAGTTTGTTTCTGTATTTTCCTTTAGTTTTTTCAATACTGCTGTATTAACATCACTCGCAGCTGCTCCAGTCCGGTGAGTTACACGCTATGGAGACGCTGCAGGTTAATGTCAGTAGTTATCTATCTAGCTGCTGTAATACACTTAACTTTCCTACCTACAGAGTTTCGTAATTAGCATTTCTTTTACTTAAAATGAGCTATCTGATGTTAGCGAGCTGAGAGCCCACCCTATCATTTCATTATACATTTTTACATCAATATAGAGTTTATTATTTCAAGTATTTTGTGAGTCCTTTCACAATAAACATGGAATTTGTTTTAACTCTGGAATTCCCAAAAATTCCCAATTCCCCAACAACAGTGTATGACTACTGCTTTATTGAACGCAGATTACATCATTCACAGTCAACATGAGCAAGAAGAAAGGAGATATTTGCTAAAAAAGAGTAAGTTGAATCATTTAACTTGATGAGAATGATAAGAATTAGAAAATAGAGACAATAATGCAGACTGTATTTTATGAGAGTGTCTTTGGTTCTGTTTCAGCAGTGTGGGTCTGTTTAGAGTGTTAATGATGGTCGGCTGTTGTGTGTCTGATCTGCTGGCAGTTTTGCTCTAGAATACTTGGTGACCCCTAACTACAAAAGCTGTCGTGTGGTATGGGGCACCCATCAACTGGTGTAATGAATTTTATTTACCATCATCAACAGACTGCAGACATTATTAGTTATATATGCAGATATATTGTAAGCTTTGAAAGATTTTAGTTTGTGCATAGATTTTAGTAAAGTGCATAGTTCAACCCCTATCTGACTTTTTATATTATACCTGATACTAATAATAGCAGCATCAGAAATAAAAATAGCAACAGAAAATGTCAGTAATAACGCTGTAATAACACAATAATGTTAGCTACATTTATATGAAGTAACATTAAATACCTGCATTTCATTACTTCCCTGCTTGTTTGGATAGTTGTTAAATACTTAGCTTTAAAAGTACCAAGTAGTCACACAGTGAGAGAAATACATCTTTATTCTACTGTCTTTGTTTATTGTAGCACTCATAATCGTAATGAGGTGCCTAGAAATTCCCACACTTGAGGTGATGCATCATGATGCATTAAGGAATCGAATCAATCAAATCGCTGGCTTGATAATCAAATCGAATCGAATCGAATCGTGAGACCAATGAAGATGCACACCCCTAGACTTCACTATACTCCACCAGCCTCCACAGTCACTAGATCTCAATCCAATAGAGCACCTTTGGGATCCGGTGGAGATTCACTTGAATTGCAATTCAGTGTTCAGTCTTTGGTTTGGTGACCAGGGACCTTTGAACTTTTGTTTTGAGCTTTGAAATCAGCAAATACAGTGGGATGAAAAAGTTACACATTTGTCCATATTTCCCTTGACATTTTAATCAAGTCTCACAAATGTCCAGAGTGTAGATGACTAAAGCTTTGACAGATCAAAACTTTACATGTCTGTTATTCTGTTAACAAAATGACTCAGAGGCTTTAATCAGTTTTCTGTACAACTTTGGTCGTTTCAGTTTCAGAACTTTTTTACGAATCAAAGTGGCAGCTTTATTCTCTTGTGTCCATCTTTAAAGCTAAAATCCATGAGAATAGGGTTCATCTATACACGGTCCCGCATTACCATATGCACTGTTGTGATCCACACAAATTCACTAGGGCACACAAATCAGGCAGTGATATTCATACAGGAAAATTGCTTCATTATCAACAGCATAAGTAACTAATTTAATAAAGCTAAGCTTCATTTGCACTCATGAAGCAACACAGGAGAAGATTTCCTTCTGACAGCATGAAAGGATGCACACAGTCAAATGAAACACTTGCAAATGTGCTGACGTGCACACAGCCGCTGCGGCTAGGTTGCATATATGTACAGGTACACACACAATTCACAGTTTTGCACGTTCACAATCATACACAATGCCATAAAGTAGAAAAAGACCTCAGGCAGTCCAGAGGGGGAGCCAGTAATGAGAGAGGGAGCAGGGGGCAGAAGTTTGGAGTGTGTTAAGGAAGGAAAGTTGGTTCTCACTTCTGAGGCTGCAAATCCCACATGGGGAATGAGACCAAGTCACGAACAGTGAGGCTCTGAAGGAAATGTCAAATCACTGGTGTTTGAAGCAGGGGACGTACTCATAGCTATGAGCGCAAATGAGCATGTGTGCATATCTGATAGAGAGATAGTTAAATAGAGAGAAATCACAGCTTTGCATGCACAACTATGTGTGTACGTCCGTGTGCCTTTGAGAGTGTGTTTGTAGGCCTACGGCGCACACTTGAGAGGGTAAGTGGGTGATGTGGGGGCATGATTTGATCAAAGGCACTTTGATCGTGTGGAGACTTGGTCCAGTACCAAATACTGTATATGTGTTTGCTTCATTGGCGCACGCACACACACACACACACACACACACACACATGCACACACACACTAAAGCAATGGGATAATGGGAGAGCAATAACACTGGGGATACCCATGTAATGGCTGCTAAATTTAATCCCATGACAGCTCCATGACTTGAGTGGAGAAAATCAATCAATGCAAATGGAGGCTCCAATCGCCACAGTCAAATGTTAAATGACTGGGAGAGTGATGTGGCACTCTGCACAAGGCCAGCGTCAGTCTGTCTCTTTCTTTCTGTATTATTTCCTATATTAAATATCAAATATTACATCTGCAAAGCTGTGGTAGCATTGACTTCAGAGCAGCCCATTCTGAGTTTGTGACAGTGATCATTTTTACAAGCTGACAATTGTTCTCAGTCTACATGCTGTTTCCACAAAGGTAAAATGTTCACCTTGAGGCCTCTTTCGTCAACAATACTTGTTCATTTTTGTTGGTCTCCCACCACATTTCCCGCCACACACAGCTCCGGCTTTATCTCTCTCCTGCCCTGCAGAAACACAAAGTGAACTACCTTCGCCATCAGCTCACTGCAGCACTTTTACTTTTAAATATCTTTGCTCCTTTTTTTTCTGAGCGTGCCCCCCCCCTTCTCTGTTCTCTTTTTGTTTCAACTCTATCGACAGTTTCTGTATTGTGCCTGAAGGTAACGACATGTTACAGTGACAATGAATTACAGTGGTGCTGTGAAGAAAAAAGTGGGTGTGATCTGTCTGGAGTTACTGGACAAAATCAAAATTATCAGTTAAAACATCTGTGTTGATGTGTTGTATTACTAAAGCCCCATTCAGACAGTATAATAGTAATATTTCAGGGGGAAGTGGGTAATAATGATCTGTTATGCACCTCTGTGAGTATATAAAATTACTTAATTTAATTTATTTAACATCAATAATTTGGATATGGCTTGCAAATTGGTCTTTCTGAATATAATATAGTATATAATACAGTATATGTTGATAGGCGTTTGCAGTAGGAAGAGGACTGTAGAGCATTGTCAAAATTATGGAAAAGTTATTTCATAAAGAATTCTGACAAAACCATAAAAATATAGAAGTGTATTTTGTTTTTACAACAAAGTGCAATGGACCCTTCCTACTTTTCCTGCTTTTCCCCCGAAAACACTGATGTCTATGGTTGGTGTGCAGCGTTAGACCTCCTGTTCGCTTACGGATTCAGCTGACAACAGATAGCAAGAGAGCAGTGGAAGCAAAGTGAGACGGAGAGGGAAGTGTGAATGTGTGGCGCTGGTGGTTCAACATGCTTTTATGGTGTGTGGAAGAGTCAGCACCAGAGGACAAGCACGGAGGCTTTCATCTGGAAAAGTGACTGCAGCAGCGCAAACAGGGCAGGCCTGAGATCCATGCAGAACTATACCCACAAAACACACACACACACGCACACACTTTTCTCCACATTGCATGCACAGACATGCACAAACACAAAGACTTACACAAACCGTAAATGCATGTACATTCATACAGTCTAAAGTGATATATTATTCATAAGTACATGCATTCTTTATTCATTCAGCCATGATGAATATTCTATGAGGAGATAAAAGGGGGTTTGCCCTGCTACTCCACCTCAATGATGTAATTCACTGACACCACACCGGCCCAATGAACACCACATAGTGACACAAGTACTACCAACATGCCTGCACGCACAGCAATTGTGAAAGTACTTGGCTCTCTGATTCCACGCTTTTACTCACATCTGCATGTAAACATTCAGATCAAGGGCATCCTGGAGTGCCAAAACAAGGGCATTTCCATTGCAGTATATTTGCCTCTATCTTCAAAATCAACTTATCCTCTGAGTGGGCTTTGGAAAAAAGGCACTCAAAGCAATTTAAACGGTTTGTCTAAAGAAATGTGGGACAAGGCTGACAGGCCATTTGAGGATTTGTTGAGGCTTGGTGATTCACGCATATGACTAGCATTGAGATTTTTCACACCATGCATCAAAGCACTTTGATCCTTCCTTTCACTTATAATCCTATAACCCTGCCCTTTGTGACAGGATATTTTCATACAGTGCATACAGTATATACGCATTCACAAAGTAGTGTGCTCACACACAAATACAAGCATACATACGCATACACACACACTGTATGTGTATGTGTGAGAGCATGTATTACTCATGTTGTGGGAACACAAGTCTGTTGGGGCTTGCCTTTATGAGAGAGAGATGGAGAAAGAGAGAAGGAGAGAGAGAGAGGCAGCCCTTTAAACTTTTAGCCTGTTGGAAAACTCCAGCTACTGACCCCTATTTCCAGGAAAAACGCCTAAAATAACATACCCAAAATGAATCAGGAATAATTCCTCAACCATTTGGCCTAGATGCATAATTCTGCTCTCCTTTGAAAGGTCAGAAGGTAAGGAATATAAATCCATAAATTGTTTATTTACAATAAAGAAAAATATGATATTTTCATCCTTGCCTAGTAAAAACAGCTATGTTTTTAATGCAATAAACCATCAAAACCATCATCAGATAGATTATAATTAGGGCTGGGCATGTTAAAGCATTATTATTGCATTAACGCATTAATTAATTAACACAAACAATTTTTTTATCGCACATTACTGTTATTAATATTCCGTCCGTTGCTCACTGGCTCTGAATACATACAGTTAAACCATGGGTTACTGGATGTTGGTCAGCCTGCAAATCACCCATCCAAACAAGCAGCAGATGGAGGCTTTGGCAGACTCCCTATCACCTTTTTCCCCGTATTTTTCAATCCGGATTGAGCAGACCTTTCATTTGATGCCTTTGATGTCTATAGAGCTACTACAAATCGGCCAATAGACCGCGAAAAAGACCCTGTGTTCCAAAGCGGCACTTCTCCTCTCTGCAGAAAAAGGTGAGAGAAATCAGAAATCAGCTGATTTTTGGACCGAAAATCACGAAAATGATTAAAATCAGCAGTTGTAAATTCACGTGCTGCCCCTGGTAACGGGGGCGTCGGTGCTTGAGCTTGAACTTGAGGGAAGATGGAGACAAATAATTTACATGCACAGAAGAGCCTAAAGGACTAAAATGAATTTAAAAGAAAGTGGAGGCACTCATCAATAAATATACATCTGAATGACACAAGTAACACTGTAAATTAAAATTAAAATACGGACAACAGACGCGACTTTCTTTTCCTCTCCTTCCCTCTAACTTTCTCCAAAAGGAGATGTGTCTTGTTAACACAAGCAAAATAGTCAAAATTTTCACATGACAGGATGAAAGGCATTTTTAGTGCCTTACAGTTTGCTTCTTGTTTTGTGGAATTTGTAAGTAAATGTCCGCATGTGACCTTGATGCCTCATTCATCTCACTAGGACACCAAGAGGTCTGAAGCTGTAGCGAGAAACACCAGAATTCGTTCGCAGCACTCTATTCAATAACAGTCTGAGAAAATGCCAAAGTTGATTTCTTTTGGTTTTACCCTCTGTCTCCCACACACTTCACAAAACACCCTCTCCCACCAAATTGAATCTGCCTGTTTACACCTCTCACCACCTCACACTCACACTCACCTCACACTCACAAGTTTTTTTTTACTTTGCATTCTCTTCAAAATCATGCATTTACAGCAAAACAAGTTCTGAGAGCTAACTGCCCCCTCTGCTCCTTGCCCCACTTAGAGAAGAGACAAACTCGTAAGTGCGTGTCACAGCCAGTGAGAGAGATGAAGGAGCTAAAAAGAGTTTTTAAGTATGAATTGTGATCTGTGCAAAGACAGGAAAATAACATCAGAATGGGAATGATGGTTGCAAAGAGAGACAGAGTGGAAGAGTCAGACGGGGTTGGGGGAGGAGCAAAGTGTTTGTGTAAAAACTAATGTAAAGTGTCAGTGCACGCACTACAGAAGAATTACAGCACAATAAAACAGAGGAGAGCACCAAGGGCAGATTACGCGCATCAGAGTATGTGGCCATTTCCCCTCTCATTGATCCTCCATTGCGTGCTTAACAGAGGTATTGATTACAAATTGAGACTTATTCTGCCTGAGCTGTGCATATCTACCTCTTATCAATACAGGTCAAGAGGCCGCTGTATCATTCATATTAAGTTTCAGTCAATGGAACAAGGACTACCTTTGATTTACTCACCTCCTTTGTCTTAAGCTGTTACACACACACACACATACACACACACAGCAGGACTCTGTATCTCACTGCATGCATGTTAAAACATTGATAGACTTTAATTTTTCAATTCAATTTAGGTTTATTGGCATGAATGTAAAACAGCGATATTGCCATATCTACAAATAAATTTGTAGATATGGCAATAGCAGTGTTTTTCTCTTAATGTTTTATATTTAGGGCATGAGGTTAGAAAGTGCAGCTCTGTCTATACCTGTCCTATGTCACACTAGGAGTCTCTCCTCTTCTGGTCACCAGCTCTGTCTGTGGCGACCCTTTTCTATGGCCAGGCTGTGTTCACTCAGTCTGTATGTTGTCAACATTTTCCTTGTTTAGAACATTTTATTGTGCTCAGGTAATTTGCCAGTGTGAATTCTCATATAAGGTCAGATAACATTGAAATTTACTTTGTATTCAATATATATGTTTTTGCTTGTTGATAATTTGATTTGGTCTGCTTGAGCCTGTTGGGGACTTGTTACTGCAGAGAGCCTCAGGACCAGCTGGCTGAAGGGACTCTTCTCTGGTTTCAGCTCCTGGCATGTTAGGGCTTTATGGTTGTATGTCTGGGGGTTAACTGATTTTAAGTGATTGTCAAATTTAATTGATCTTTTCTGTATTTTTAGTAAGAGGGGGGATTGGCCGAGCTCTGCTCTGCACAGATTATTTGGTGTTTTTCTCTGCACCTGCTTGGTATGGAAAGATTCTATGATTGTTTCAATTGGAATATATTTGTCCCTCAGATCTTTCACAGCCACATGAAGGTTTCCTGTGTATGTAATGTTGACGCCAAGGTAAGTGTAGTTTTTTGTATGCAATTTAGTGGTGTCTAAATAGAAACTGTGTGTAACCTGATTTCTGTATTGTTTCTGAAAGATCATTATCTTAGTCTTTGCTGTGTTTACTGTCAGGGCCCAGGTCTGACAGAATCTCTGCAGGAGATTAAGGTTCTGCTGCAAACCTTCTTTAGTAGGTGAAAGCAACACTAAGACAGCAGTCCTCTGATCTCTGTCGTTCAGGGTAAGGTGGGCCCCTGGTTGGTCTCTAAGGATTCACAGAGCTGATTCTTGCTGTGTTGTTCTTCCTTTGTTTTTAGGTTGTACTTGTATTGTTTCAGAGTGGCTTCATATTGACAGCGTATGTTGTGGTTATCTGGGTCCCTATGATTTTCATTTGATAATTTCCTTAAAGTTTTCCTTAGGGTTTTGCATTCAGTGTCAAACCATTTGTTATTGTTCATTTGTTGAGGTTTTGGTTTGGAGACTTTCAAATTAGACAATAGCCCTAAATAATAAAAAATGTAATTGATTTTGTCAACAGCAGAATTTACACCAGAATTATTATGGAGGAATGTTTCAGTTAGAAATAAATTAGTTAAATCTTGTATGTTTTCATTTTCCAGTGCCTTTTGGTACGCCCCTATGCTGTCTGGGGTCCATCTATATGAGTATGTGCTGTTAAAACGTTCACAGGGCAGTGCAGTAGTCGGCAATAGGCGGCCCGTGGGCCAGAACCGGCCCACCAGCAATAATATCTGGCCCGCGGCCAGATTGCTTTGATTGCAGAAAAATAAAAGATAAACAAACTATGGTGCTGATATAGATCTCATGACAGCAACAGTTACTCACATAACTTCCTCCAAAATAAAAGCACGTTTTTTGCAGCAATGCTTTGTCGAGTTTATTGAGAGCTTTTACTTTGAAAAGTTCTGAAGAACATTCGAAAGAGTCTCTGGCTTGCTTGACACATCTCTGAAAAACGCGATGTGATTGGATTGCCCTCAATTTCCTCAGGGAAATGAAAATAAGCGTCCCATAGGTTTATGAATGCAGATCAAATGCCAGGACGCACACACTGTAGCACATGCTTTATTGTGAACATGTGCAAAAGTGTCCTTATAATCCATTGGTTTAACAAGTGAGAAAAAAATCTGCCCTATGTTGAAATTGATCATACAACCTTCCCAGCGGGAGTTCTGCTAAACTGCGCTAAACGTAGACATAGCCTAACTGTTTAAAGATTTGAAAGAATTCGACTATGTTCTGGCCCGCCATGTCGACTTATTTGCTGACCCCTGGACTAGGGGCTCCAGAGTTAGACTGGGCCCTTTCAGATAGATTGTGATTTTGGGAGGGAGGTGCTTCCAGGGAGGGAAGGTGGTTCCCTGGTTGTTCATAGTGTCAGCTCTTTCCTCTGTTCGAGTGTTCAAGGAAGTGAAAGATATCAGAAAGTTACTGCTCCTCCACTTGTTGCCTGGGGATGACAAAACATCAGAAGTAACAGAAGATATAACGTAAAATAGTGATCTGTATAGGTGCTGACTTTGTAGCCTTTGGACAGAACCATGATAGCTGATTCCCCTGTTTGCAGTAATGATGGAAATCACGTCCCATGTCTGATTAGATTAGATTCAACAGTGCTGATGAAATGCAGTTAGCATCTAACCAGAAATGCAGAAACATTTTTTTTCCCAGATGAGTGCAGTTATGCTATGTCTTACAATATGTAACATTATTGATTTTCATTATGTAAAGCTTGTATTTAAATGTTTAAATGGGCTTGCTCCTCAGCCTCTCTGTAAGTATATTGAGATTACAGAGTAGCAGCAGATCCAAAAGAGCAGCTTTAAGTGGAGATTGTAAAGTTTCGTTTTGCAAAACTTCTTTTGCGCAGACGGTCTTTTCTGTGAAAGGAGCAAAGTCTTGGAACTTGCTACCTAAACACTTGAAAACTGCTGCAAATTTCACCACTTTTAAAAGAGAGGCCAAGTCCTGGTTAGTTCAGCAACAAACTCACATCTGTGTACTCACATCTAGTCTACTGCAGTTAGCATTACATGTTTTTCATTGCATTTTGATTTAGTCATTTTACCTACTATTATCTCGTATTATACTGTAATGTATCGTATTGTATTTCTTTCATCACTTTTTTAATGTTTTAATGTTTCATTTCTTCAAAAGCCCTTCTAGGGACAGGTGTCGCAAATTAGCAACTGCTAAAAACACTATGGTGCACACATTGGATTGCTGTTTTCAGTTTATCCATGTTAGATGTATCGGTCCCTAATAAAATAAAACATAAATAAATAAATGTGCAGTAGAGTTACAATATACAGATATCATACAGTGTAGCATATAGCCTATGTGAATATATTAAAAAACATATAGAAGAGAAATGGACAAAGATATGGAGAGTGCAAGCTAAGCTAACCAGCTGATTGCAGTAGTGCTCAGTATTTACTGAACAGCTCTGTGTTGCTCTCAGCAAGAAAGCGAATCAGCACATTTCCCAAAGTGTCAAACTATTCCTTTAATCTTCCCACCTGGCAGGTAGTAAAGTTCTGGAAAGTCTGAATATACAGTATGTTGGCTTAAACACTAAATGTATTACACCCCAAAAGATTTAAACACTGCACCACTATAAACACTGCACGTCTGTGGTGCCCAGTGGTTGAGTAAACCACTGAGTATTTGCATGGCTTCCTGCCCACATAACGTGGATGAATGGGCCCACTGTCCTTCTCCAAGACTCTCCTCTCCCTCTGCAATCCAAGTAGGTAATTGAGTGCTAATCGAGTGTAGCCTCAGAGAAGAAAATACAACATAAGCAAATGAATACACAAAACACTGGGCACCTGTTCAACATTCAACAGATGCAGCACTTCAGCGAACAACTGTCAGTGTCCATCATGACGTTGTGTATTATCTCTGGCCAAAGCAGATATGACAAGTTTAGTGCATGCTGCTATCATTCACTTCCCCTCTGTCTCTCTCTTTCTCTCTCGGCCTCATCTATTCTTTGGAGTCCTCTGTTCTCACCCTGTCTTGTGTATCTTTCTCTCATCACTCTATTATGCTTCTTTGTATTCTTCTGCCTCAAATTTTCCTGTTTCAATTCCTCTGCCTCAAATTTGTCTCTGTCACTGGATTCTCACAGCCTCAGTTGTTCATATTCTTGTTCTTACTCATCTGTCTTTTTCCTTCCCTCAATTCTGTATGCAGGTCACCATGGCTGTGGGTGAAGCAGCAGCAGCACATCGGTAGAGGATAGGGCAAAAAAAAAAAAGAAAGACAAGAAAGGGACACAATGAATAGTAATTTATCGTCAGAGGAAGAGGAAGAAATATCTTTTTTTCCCCATCTCTCTGCTTGTATCACCCTCATTGCCCAGCAGGATTACAAATAATGTATGCACACCCCTCAGAGTTGCTCTGAGACAAAAGGGCAGAAAGACAGACAGAGAAAGAGACAGATGGAAAGAGAGATACAGAGGGGGTGAGAGAAAAAGTCAGACAAGAAGAGACAGAGAAGTCAGGGTTCAGTTCACTCATATAGTTCCTCCGAAGTTAGTTTGTACCAGAGGAAAATGCTCTCTTCTGCTGTGCTACATATTTCCTTCTTTGTATTGCATTTTCCTTCTGCTCCATCCATCCCACTCACACATAGACACAAACCTCTCTTACAAACATTAAAGTAAAATAACAATCGCCATGGGAGAACACCAGTGGGATTTCACTCGCCCTTTTATAGGAGCACCTCTATATCGACCTGCCATGGAAAAGTTATAGCCTACTCATATGAGAGGCGGTAGGGGAATGAGATCCAGACAAAACCAGATTGACTGAGATAACGCCCTAGTTAAACTGCAAAGGGGCCACCAATTCCAGTGCAATGTAATTCTTCTCCCAGAGGAAAATCTGCATACTGATTGAAGAGTTCATTTGACATATCTTAGTGGTTCAGACAGTTATATTAATACACTGTCTAGCTGACAAATACACTCTTTGATCTGCTTCAGATAAAAAGAAAAAAAAAAACAGAACGGCAGTAGCCTCCCCAGAGCTGAAAGTGCTATCAATCTTCTTATTGCACAGCAGTGATGTGATCAAAAAGCTTAATTGTGTGTCTTTCAGGAGCAATCTATGGGACAGAGAGAGACTATTTGAGTTAGAGTCAGAATTTTGACCTGTGATTTTCTGACAGTGTTGTTTTCTGTAAAGAAGGGCCAAAAAGGGGGAGCGACAATATCTAAATATTGATATCAGTTCAGAGAAATAAATTAAGTAGACATTTATTTGCAGTCCAACTTCAGTCAGCTTGTATTCATTTCAAAAAAATCATTGATGTTTTTGTACAATATGTATAACATTCTTTTTCTATGATGCATCAAATTCTCAGGGCATTGTGATCCCTTGGGAAAGGAATGCAATCATATTTTCCACATAACCTCTGCGGCACGTTTAGTCAGCTACAGTGGTTATGTTAGTTTAATGAAGTGTTAATGTAATAAACTGAGACTGTCCCTGGTTTTGAGCTGGAGAAGCATGGCAAATAGATAGAGGTTAAATTTTATTTCACCTCAACCAGACACTTAACAAATTACTTAACACTGCAAATGCTAGATTTAATGATTGTTTATAAGAGCCACAACAAGAAGACTTGAAAGTGCATACACACACAGCAGCTGTTGCCAAAAATACCAGGGGCAGACTGATAAATCTCATGTGCAAACTTTTAACCTAGTTGTTATAGATTAAAAATGAGTAAATTTTAATCAAGATTCAGAAAATCCCCTGATCCATTTCCCCTTTTTACATGACATCAGAAACACATTTTAGTCCCCCCCCCCACCCGACCAGGCTGCAGTTTTTTCCTAGCGTTAAAGGTTGCCATTCAAACGTTGACTGCAAGATTCAGAGATATCTAGAAAACCCCCGCTATCTTGATGTCAAGATATTTAAAAATGAAAATACTACTATGAAATAAGAATAGTAGATTGAACACATGTCCAGACCTTTTACAGACTGTAAGCCATAGTGATTTTTAGACTTTGGGTTGAAGAGGTGAAAGGTTGCATACGTTATGACGTCTTTCAATAAGATTTCCCCCCAAATGGCTGCACAGAGCATGTGAATGATGTTTAAATCTATGATGGCCATTTTTATTGCTGCACCATAGAAAATATAGATATCTTGTGCACTGGTTTATATACTGTACATTTGCTGTGATTCAACATGATGTATTTGGTAGTAAGTTTTGAATCTCTATTTGTATTTAGAATGAAATCAGTATGAAATGACATTATAAGTGGAATAAATTGTTACATCAAAAACACAACATATCTTAGTCATATATTTTCTATATGTTCCAAATGTTTAGGTAACTGTTTCACCTAGCCTGCGTTGCCATTACAGCAACACATATGGTTACTACATATGGATTTTAGTGCCTCTTTCTACATTGGCCTGGAGAGATAAAGCTTGTATGTTCATAAAACAAAACTCTTGGACAGACACACATACAATCTTTGAATCTTCAGAAGAACAGGCTAGCAGTCAAACAGTGTCGACCTAATCAGAACGAAAAGCCAGGTTGTGAGCCCTCAATCCGACTGAGGGCTCACAACGACTGTAAAAATGATAATAACACAACAGTATTTGGATCGTGAGGAAGACTCACACTGTCTCAGGGTGAAGATGGCATCCACTGCTCCTGAAGATGGCATGCCTTCTTTATGAAGATGATTCTTCAAACCTTGACAGCTTCAGCCAACTCCAGACAAGGAGTACATAGGAGTTTAAACGTCTCCTTACTTTGCTAAATATTTCAATCCAAATATCAGCCACCTTTCACTACAGGCTTCCCGGTAGTCTGTAGTGTGTGTATGCTTGTGAACACTCATACAAGTGTATATGTATAACGTGCACAGGTGATACAGGATGTGTGAGGCCAGATTTGTGAATATGTTCGAGAATATCCTCCAATAAGTTGTGTGTATTGTTGTGTGCTTGAACACACACACGTGTGTGTGTGTGTGTGTGTGTGTGTGTGTCTTTGTATCTTTGTATCACCCTCCACCCACAGGCTTACAGTCAATCCCACTTTGGCAGAGTAATGGTCCAGGTCTCGATTGAAGTTACCCTTCATTAGTAGGAGAACAACGTTAAAGCAGGGATAGTTTGGATGAAAGTATTACGCTGTAATTCAGAGAGGCTGAGTTCTTTATCAAGTCACATATGAGAGGGAAAGGGCCTAATGGTTCGAATTGCCGAAAAATTACAGCTGCGATTCCCACTTCAAAAGAATGATTTTCCCCTGGCCTTTCTGCTTAGATGTGCTGAACTCTCGTTAGATCGCGGCTGTACTTCCCAGATACGCTTTCCAACGCTAATTTCAACCAGCCTCCGATTCCTCTCTCATCTTGACCTCTGTGCTCTTCTGAGAATCTAAACACTGACAAAATTTGCTTGATATTTTGTGGGAGTTACCTTAACATCCTGTAAAGGGCACCAAAGGTTTGCAAGGTTTTTATGAATGTATGCATGCCATATTTCAGCAGAACTTTCCCCTTCAGTATAACCAACTTTTTCATGCACTGCGCCAGTGGGTTGAACCTTATTTTAAATGGAGTGTCAAAATGTGCAAGTGCAGCAATTCTTGGCAGCAGGGTGACACATTAATAAGGGAGATTTTCAAGTAGAGGGTAACAAATACATTCTGCTGAGGTTCCCTTGAGCAAGCCGCTACGGGTGCTGTATTCTATGGCAGAACCAAAGTTTCACAAAATCCAGTTACTGCAGGATGTTGTAGTTGCTAATAATGCAACAGTCTGTCATTAGTGCAGAAACCCTGCAATATGTCCCTTCTGCTCTATTGTTTGATTTTGTGTTGGCAAGAGTTATCAGCAGCAATGACGTTTATGTAAGTGCACACAATGCAGACAGTTAGCACCAATATAGTTACTTGTTTTTGAGGGTATTTCCACACCCAGTGCAAGATGTACCAACAAGGTTTCAAAGTCTTAACTGTGCCAATTAGACACGGCCTTTCTCCCATACTGAAACTCTTATAAGGCCAGCGGGTGCTCATCAAGGCTTCCTCCTGCTGTGAATGTGGTGCTGCAAAGACCTCGGGTTTACAGAAACCAAGGCATGATGCAAGACCCCTGCAAATGGATACTAAGAATCCCAAGTGGCTTCTGTTGAAGAAGGTGCTGTTAGAAACGGTGTGTGTCTGCGTGCATGTGTGTGTACCTGTAAGTGTTTGTGTGTAAGTGTGATGTAGAGTGCAGAGGGGAAGTCGGAAGATTGAAGAGTTGGGAAAGCATGTGAGGGAAAGATCACAGGGAAAGACAAAGAAAGAGTGAGAAAGAAGTACAGTAAATAGGGAAACTGGAAGGAAATGGGAAATGTGGAGACAGAGTCAGGCAGACAGCCATGCTTTCAATGTGACGCGCTTCAACAGCCTGTCAGGGTTTACCCTCAAAGGACCCTCCACTAAACTCATAACCCTTCTTCCACCTTTATCTCCGCGATCTCTCAATCTCCAGGCCTTTCTCTCTGTCTCTTATTCAATCTCTCCATCTGTCCATCTTGATCTCTTTATCTCTAGCTACGTCTATATCCTAATGTCTTCTTCAATCTTTTGGTGTGTCTTTCTCCAGCTCCGTGTTTCAATCCTCACACCTGTTCTCTTCCCTAAACCAATTAAATTCTCTCTGCAATTACCCCCTTCACTTTGCCTCTCCTGGGCTCAAAGAGCTTTGTGCATGTGTGTATGCCACTAGGGGGGGAAAGGTTTTCTTATTTTCTTCCAGAATTTAGATGTTTTCGTTTGCACTCCCAAAACTCTTGCAATCATCACCCACTGCACAAAGGTACATACAGAGGTACGGGCACATATGCTAAAAGCCTATACACATTCACTGAGGGGGACAGTTTGTGAAGAGGAAAAAGGAACACTATGAATTTCTTACGAGTTTTTTCTTCCCTTACAAACTTAATTGTTCTTCAACGCAGAAGCGAAAGCATAATTAATGAACATGTAACAATGTAACAATGTTCCTAATACCTTCTTCCTCAATGGTCCAATAGAGAGAAAGGTGTGGGTAGGCTATATTAAACTTCTGTATGGTGTGTTGCAGGTGTTTAAATAATTTAAAATCACCCCAGCTATTTTGGCATTCTACTGCATTTCACACTCCAGTCTGTCTCAAGAAACTTCACAGAAAACCGGCGTACAAAAAATTGTCTGACATGTTGATCACTGCCACATATCCAAACAGCTTTTAACTGGGCACCCCTGTAACAGCTACACTGTGTCAATGTTGTGCTGCTTTCAAATGCTGCGCCACCACTCAGAGCCCCTTTGGGAAAAATGGGGAAATGTGGAAAATGGAGGAGAGAGTGAGGAAAAATGAATGAAGATAGAAAGGAGCAATGAGGATGTAATTATGAGAGAAAAGTGTGACAAAAGTGGGATAGGAGAGAGGCTGAATGAGCCTTTAGTGAGCAACCAAGGAGCTCTCTGTGGTGCTGAAGTCACAAACGACTCATGCAGTGGGGACTGAAACTGTCCAGGGTCCTGTAGTAACACTTGCAGCTGCTCAGATAACAAAGATTGGTAGTAGCAGCTTTGTTAGACTTAGAAATAGTTGCAGCAGCAACAGAAAAGCAATAAAGCAGTGTTACCTGTACAGTCAGTAACAACAGTGGTAGATCTAATAGTTGTCACTGTTGTAGTAATGTAGTAGCAATATTATATTGGATTCGACAGCACTGCTGGCTGTAGTGGCAACAGTAGAGTCCTGGTCTGAGCCACTGTAAACACCCCAGTACTGCATTCCCTGCCTTCAAATTGGCCTCCGTCAGTGTCGGGGGGGGTCTGTGTTCTTTCCCGGCCCATGTTCAGGAGGCTGCTAAGCCTGGTTCTGTTGCCTGCTCGCTCAGCTCTAGCCCTTGTGCTCCTTACGTCAGAATTCCCCGCTGGGTACCTATCCCTAGGCCTTGAGACCTCTTCTTCCTTCCTTTGAGGTTTTTTGGCGGGGGGAGCCCTACAGAAGAATAAATTATTGTAGTGCATTTTGTGAGTCAGTGCTTTAGTTTAATGTATGGCTGCAGCTAACGATGATTTTAGTATTCAAAGCTTCTATAGATTTCAGTGATTCATCAATGTGTCGTTTAAGAATTACTTTTGCTTGGCAGCACACCCCCCAAATAAAAACATCACCGGAGTGCTATACAAGTTATACTAAAAGCTTGTGCAGACTACACGACAGCGTTGGCCGATGCCATTCCATTCACACTACACAACTGGTCGTCTTGTGACAGAAGTCTTTAAGTCGTTGTGGTGTTCACACTAAGTGACTAATTGGTGACAGGGGGTCACAAACACTACAGGAGCTGACAGCAGCTGTGTCACCCAACGCTGGTCTCCAAACCACGCTTTGTCAAGAAAACACACGTGAAATGTGAAACAAGAAATGAGCAATCCTGAACACGAAACAGCTGTTGTTTGTTGGGAGAAAGGATGGATTAGCACGCACAGGTGGCAGGGATAGTCTGAGCTACAGAGAGAGCTGGAGGTGAGTTCAAAGGTGCCGCTCCCCGACACCCAGTTAACTCATGACTCTGAGGTTAGAACTCACAGCCCAAAAAAGGAGAACAACAACTTAAACAACTGTTCACAGCTTAAGCGCGGCGTGCGACAGTAATAAATGTCCACGCGAAACAGTGTGCTAAATAGTTATATGGATTTTAAAAAAGCATCGATGCAAAGAATTTGTGTCGATTCATTTTATTAATGGTTTTAATCGTTTTAATCGATGAATCGTTTCAGCCCTAGTTTAATGTAATTTGTTACATCTGAAGTGATACTTTGGCTGGGTCAGATGAGAGTCTAAATTTGAGGTCTGAATAGTATTATAGGCTTTGGCTTGAGACAAAATAGTTATACATGGATACAAAAAATTTACATTTATTGTGTCCATCTACCACAGTGTTTCTGTTTTCTTGGTAATGGTGATGTATGTAGCCTGACCAGGGACAGGGGTTGCAAATTAGCTACAGCTAGAAACCGTATGCAACATATCTGTTCAAGTTATTGTAACCTGTGTTTCTTTTGCATTGTCCCTGACAAATAAAAAAATAAATAATAAATTAAAATTAAAGATACGTGACTAATACTGAAGTTACATCTTGTTTAATCTGTCAGCTTTTCTCAGAGCTGATTGATTTGTTAGTGGGTGTTTTTAATGTGGTATTATATAATCTGTAGGTTAAGGTCTTCAGATCAGAACTCCAGACAGCCATGGTGATGTTATTGCACAGTGATAATGAAAGAAATGTTGAGAGAGCTCTATTGAGAAGGCGGCCAGCCTGTTTAAAGCGACCATGTTGACAGAGGACAATCTACTGTTATGTGTTCCAGCTTCCCTTCTTCTCAACCCCTCCTCATTTCTTATGTTTTCATTATGTCTTGTCCACTCTCAGTCTGACTTCTGTCTTTTCTCTCCTGTTTTCATCTCCTTCTCTTACTTTCTGCCCTGTTTGCCTTACTGTCTGTGTTTTCACTTCCTTCCTCATTTTTTCAGTTTGTTCTTGCTTTCAAGCAGAGCATATCCACTTAAAAGTGATAAAGAGTCTAGACAGTAGTGAGATCTCTGTGACTCATTTCATCTAAATAGGGCACCTCCTGAGATCCTTCGGCATCTGTGCATATACAAACACACATCTGCATGCTGGTGTGTGTATATTTGCATAAATGTATGAATACATATGTATGTCAGTGTGAAGCTGGTGTGCATACTGTAAATTTGAACAAGCATGTGTGTGTGTGTGTGTGTGTGTGTGTGTGTGTGTGTGTGTGTGTGTGTGTGTGTGTGTGTGTGTGTGTGTGTGT
>JAPMOB010243343.1:0-31830 GCA_029875015.1 Lepomis gibbosus | reverse complement strand
ATTTTTAGTCGACTAATCATTGCGCAGGGCAGGACTTTGGTCGACTAAGGATTTCTTTGGTTGACTACAGCCCTAGTTATGAGGGACAGACAGGTTTTGCGAACTGACTGCCTATATTCGTGTTGAACAGTACTATGACAGTGAAAAAGATGTTGTTTAGTTACAGGCCCTTCACTTGTTTTTTTACAATAGAAGAATAACATGAAGAAAGCACGATGATAATGTCAAGATGTGAGCAGTGTAAAGTATTGTCAATAACCAAATCTAACACTGTGGCGGCCAACAAAGCTAGGGAGGCTTTTACTGACAGAGTAAATTTGTAAGTAAATTTACAGTGTTCTTTTTGTATATTCTCTATTCTGTCTTACAGATTCTTCTTTTGTTTTAAATATGATTGACATGTATAGGTACAACTGGGCCATTGTAGGTTTAAAATAATATGGAGCCTGGTGAAAGGGGTAATTAGATTATTAAAAAAAAGAAAAAATATCAAAAATATCCATGTAAAAAACTTTCATTGTTTCACTTTGCAAGGCTGCAACATCATACCACAAATGCCGCCACTTGTATTATGCCTGCAGTGGATAATCAAATTATACTTCACAATCGGATTTAGCAGTAAGGAAATATTTATGATTTAAGCCTACAATCACCATATCATCATAAGCATTGGGATTTTACAGAGATAGCCGTGAATTGGGCCTGTTCAGAAAAAAACAGCATAGGCTAGTGATCAAAATCATTCTTTGTAAATTTACCAATTTTAACCTCAGAAATTCTGAGATTTTTTCTCAGATCATTAGTTCCCTTCACAGGATCCAATTAACTATGAAAATAACCTGATCCGAGCAGTTTAGGGATACAGTGTAAATAACCTCAGGTAAAACTTTTGTAGTATGTGTTGAACGGGAAGTAACACCTGACATTATAGAGTTATTCCTGAAGCTACCTGGATAAGCCACGTAGCACAGGCTATGGGTTAATTCAGTTTAAGATATTATCTGAATTAGATTAAATGCTCAGACCTGCAGTGTGGAACTTTTGGATCCGCTTACTGGCAGTGAGAGTAATTAAACAAACATCGTTGACATGTGCTTATGACATGCTAACATGTGAACTTGACCCAGGCTCATGTTCATAAATAGTTACAAAAATACAGAGTTCCACAGTTCCAAGACAATCATCCATTATTCAGGTAGAGTAAATGTACTAGCTACATAGTCTACTCCAAATATTTCACAAATACCAAACTGTCCAAGAGCGGCAACGCAACATCTGTGTCTGCCCTCAGTCTCTTGTCTTCTATCAGCACCTGGCGGTGATAGGCTTAATCAGCATTATGTAAACTTGTTTGGCAAGTGATTGAATGTGATGGACGTTCACTTATATGTAAAAGTCACACACTCCATCTTTAACATCTTAGGCTACATGTTTTTCTGGTGTTAAGTGTAGTATGTTTTGATTGGATAACCCTGCTGAAAATGCACCTCCTTGAATCCTAAATGTTTAGGATATGTTATGAAAAGAGGAGACCACATTACATTTACAGTTTTTAAGGAAAGTTTCAATTTAAACAACCAGAGGTAAAAATCAGCCTTTGGGTTTACCTCTTAAATTAGAGTGAAATGAAACTATTGCTGATGTTGCTGTGGACCCTCTGGAGCACCTTTGAGGACCTGCTTCCAAAATGAACCATGATATTTTGCTTTCATACCAAATGACTCTCAAGGAAAACACCAACTTGCATTTTTGTCTTCAATAAAATAACAAGCCAGGAGCCAGTAACACGACTAGACATGGTTCCTGCCCAACACCTTTTAGAGAGTTAATACAGCCGTTTTTGTGATGGTGGTAATGGTGGTGCAGTGGATATTCCCACTGTTTCTGGAGCAATCCCTAGTTGCTCCTGAGGTGTGCGAACTTTGACATAGCAATTTTAAGTTGTTTTGGATGAAAGTGTCAGCTAAATAAATAAATGTAAATGTAATAATATAGATGGCAACACTTGCAGTTTCAAGCAGAACACTCATCAGAACTCAATCATCTAAGACATGGGACATAAAATTAAAATATAAGTTGTGGCCATCAAAAAGGCCAAACTTGATCTTTGAGTCTGGCTCTGCTTTGTATTGCTCCACAAATGTCTCTGTGTGAATGTGTGTGACCACATAGTTTATCCCCAGCTTTCCTGTTCTTTTTGCCCGCCTGTGTATGTGTGTTCCTCTGTGGGTGTTAACCATAAAAACAATGTAAGCCCTGTTAAACCTCCCCATATTTCAACTCTAACACTCTCATCTCAGCTCAATTTGTGTGTTTCAATTGTGTGTGGGAGAGAGATAAAGCAAGAGACAGAAAGTTCATGTTAGACATGTGTACACCATTGTGTGTGTGTGTGTGTGTGTGTGTGTGTGTTGTGTGCAAGACATGAAAGTATGTCTGTTTGCGTATTTGAATCAGTGTGGTTTTGTGGGCGTTTCATGTATTCCAGATCAATACATGTTGTGTTTGGGGAAATAACAGCCCCTTCAGGGCTTTCTGTGGTAAAGCTGAACACACACACACACACACACACACACACATACTCATGCACTAAATCTTCTGTGTTTAAGTGTTTCATACATGCAACATATGTATGGATTAATTGTGCATGTGAGATGTGACCTCAGTCTTCACAGTGAGTGTGTTTTAGATGCGACTACCTACAGTACAACATATACCGATGAACGTGTGTTCCACAGCCAATACAGATCAACCTTGTGTATCAGATTTTCAAATGGATTCTGTGCAGGGGACTGTATTGCAACACAAAAACAACAGTAACATGGCAGAAAGCACAACCACTCAAATAAGCACACTTATGATATGTTTTCATGAAAGGAGGTGTCACAGTACTCTGCATACTTTGAAGACTCTAAAGATCTTCTTTGAGCCTCATAATATTGAAAACAATTTTGGTTCATATGCAACTCATTTGAAACTCTCTCTCTCCACGTACACAGTTTAATAATTGAGCTAATTTAAGATCGTAGCATTGAAGGATCATACAGTTAAATGTCACTTTTAGTGTATCAGCTTCATTAATGCATGTTCCACAGGCCTTGTAGCAGGAGATAAACAGATAATATACTTAACAGGTACAATAGTCATGGATCATATAGTTAATTACAAGTATGCAAATGCACAGATAAGAACACTGGCAGCGCTGTATGATTACAGTAGAAATATGGCAATAAAGGCTATGGGTGGCTCCCATAAAAAAATTACTAAAAACAACAACAACAGCATGGAGACAGTGTAGTAATTGTATGCCATATTTGTGTCTATTCTTTACTATAGTATGCTCTGACTAAAAATGATTTAGTCAGATTGAAAATTTGACCGTTTTTAAAGGAGACATAACTTGAAAGAAACCTGCATTCTTTCTAATGGGCAGCAGGGGGCGACCAATTGCACTGGACTTAATGGGAAAATGACCCTACTTCTTACTTGACTAATTACCACAGGTAACAATTTCCTAATGAGTTTATGGTCTCAATCACTAGTGTCAAGTCTTCTTCAATACAGCATGATGTTTAATTTTTTTTAATTATTGTCTGTTGTCTGTTATTGTCTGCGCTGTTGAAAATGCTTATTTATCAGCACTGCATTTAACTAGCATCAGAGTATTTGCGTAAGAATCTTGACAGTTTCATGGTGTGTTTTCAGTTCATTTCAAGTTAATTGTAAAATTTTGGTCACATAAAAATGTCTTGTTCAACATTTGGTTGTTTTAAGAGATACTCAAAGGCTATGTTCAGACTGCAGGCCTTAATGCTCAGTTCTGATTTTTTTCCCAGACCCGATTTTTTTGTTTGACAGTTCACATTATTGCTTAAATGTGGCCCATATCAGACTCCAGTGTAAATTGTTGAAAGTGAACCGCATGTGCAGAAGAATAACACGACATCACACGCAGCACACTGTCGTACAGAAGTAAACAAGGAGCAACAGATGTTAGCTCCAGTTAGCTCATACTTGCTCACCCTTCCAATTTTCACGGGAGAATCCCGTATTTCCTTGTCCTCTCACAGGTCACATTTCTCCCGAATTAGGACAGGCGTTCCAGTGTCCTTTTCATTACGGTTTCTATCGATGTAACTGCCCAACTCAGTATAGTATCTCTCTTTCTCTCTCTTTCTCTCTCTCTGACGAGTAGCACGCACGTAACTCAGAAAAGAGCTTGCGGTCCGGTGGAAGAAAAGGAATTTGTAAGCAGATGAAAGCGAGGTAGAATAGAAAGAGAGCCACATGTTTAATCATGGCTTATGTGGAACATTTGTGTTTACTGCGTCTCCGTCAACAGCAGAACAAATGCTCTAGAGTGACGTCAAAGTCACATCAATTCCGACTTGAGTGCCCAGACTGAGGTCGCATTTAGGATCTTTTTAAATGCGACCTCTGTCTGGACCTGAAAAATATTGGATTCCATGTGACTTGGCCTGTTCACACTGTTATAAAAAGATCAGCTCTGTGTCACATAGGCTATGGGCAAAAAAAGGAGTTTTTAGGTGACTAAAAAACCAAGGCCAGTATGCAAAACTTGGGGCTTCAAAACGTCCACAAACCAATGGGTAACAGAAAGCACTCAGCAGCCTTCAGAGCTGGTTATTCCAAGACCACACTGCTGCTCCTTACACTGAACCTAACTACAGTGCTGTAAACTGAGTGCTCGACCAAACGACCATCAACCGAGCAGCATATTGAGTATTGTCTGGTGTTGCCATCCTGCTCTAGCTACTAACTGCATATGTGTCCTTTTTAACTGCATCTCATAATATGTAATGACTTACTGACAAGTTATTAAAACATCTAATGACTCTTTCATATGGGCATTTGATTATTGTTATATCGTAGATTTAAACATACAAATAGGCAACTAATCTCTCAGCAGTGCAGCTATACTACACTCAAGTCTGCAATACTGTGACTGTAAAGTCAATCACCTGAGAAACATTTACAGTAAACTCCTGCGACTCTGACTGGATTATACAACCTCACACACACTGGATTACAAAGATTAACACCTATGCTTCGAACATACATACACACACATGTCATCAGACACAGAGAAAGATTAGAAGACTATACAACATTCAAGTTAAATGGTAATATATATTATAGTTCATTATCCAGCAGAGCAGTGACTATTAATCATCTCCACAAAGGCATGGCTGTGTGTGCGCATTTCATTTTATATAACAAAGGATCAGTGTGTATCAGTATATAAGCGGTGTGTTTCTGTGTGTATACATCGGTGTGTACAATTTAACAATGTGAAATTAAAGGTGTGTGCATGTGTGCAGCCTTAAAACAACTACTCATCATATTAGTGTATTTTATGCAGCTGTATGTCCATACACACACTTCTGCTGCTGTGTGTGTGTGTGTGTGTGTGTGCGCACAGAGAGGTGTGTATCTTGCAGCAGATCATCTCAGTAGATTGATGATGTGAGCCTGAACCATGCAACTACCCGACGGTCAATGCACCTTGGTTTTACAGTATTTTACAGCTTTTTCTAACATTTTACAATGATTCTATTTAAATAGTGTTCAGTCCAGAGAAAACCATTTCTACGCTTGGAGAAACTCATATCCTGTTTCCCACATGCATACCTGTGCGCACACACACACACACACACACAGTTGTTAAATCGAATAAGTCTGACAGTGTGACAAGCCATAGTGGGCTAAATGACAGACACAATCACTCACTCTATAACACTACGACACATAGACACACATGCAAAGAGACAGGCACACATATGCAGAACACACACACACACACACGCAATCTTTCAATCTCTCTTTTTCTGTCTCACACACACGCATAAAAACATTCATTGATTCATTAACCACTTTGTTCCGTCCATCCATCCTTCAGCAGAGGGTGAAGGACAGCTGAGAATGGGTGGAAAAAAAAGACAGATAGAAGGACTGCACACACATGAAGCAGAAAATGACATCAGGAAGTTATGCTGTTATAATACACACCAAGAAAAACAGTGCATAAAAATATGGAATCAAGAAGCTGAGAATGAGAATGACAGGAAGATAATGTAAAATAGAAAACAAAAGAGCAGTGGGATCTTTATAAACCTTTAAGGAATAGAGGGAGCGCAGGGAGACGGTACGTTGAGGGAACGTGAGAGGCGAGTGCAATGGAGAGAAACTTTTGATGTTCTTGTGTGAAGCATGTCATGTGTAAAAAAGCAACAGGGGGAGAATAATTACAAGGATATCAGAAAAACCACCAGCTTTCACACTCATCCAAACAATACACATGCACCCACATGTGACTAGAAAACAACCAAACTGAATACATTAAAATCAGCTGCGCCTGTTGCCCACACAAGAACAGACTGTCCTTTATCTTCTTTTGCAGATTACATTTCTGACAAAGTCATGACAGAGACAGAAAATGAAGAAGTAGCCATACTAATATTAATACTACTAATAATAGTGACAGTAGCTGACATACAAAACCACTGGGAATGCTAGGCTGCTAATGTCTTCTTGCTATGATCCTACAACAATAACAATGTCTCTGCAGAATACAGTAGGTGTTTTGCAATAAGCTTTCCACCAGCTATGAAAAAGTAAGAAACAGTAAGAGAAAATAATAAAATTCAGAAAGAGTGTGGCGTAAAAAATTGCTAGAATTTATTAAATAGATTGTTTTTTTATTTTTTTATTGGCTCTTCTTTGTAAAGGACACCAGTAAAATCAGACTACTGTACAGTACTAAATTGGGTTTTGGTGTGTATTTCTATGTAAGCACCTAAACTTTTACACCCTAATGTGTAATTAAGTGCCACTACAACGTCAACACCTGATGATTTTTCCATTGTGAGAATATGAGCATTTATGTTTCAGGAGTGAAAGCAAACGAATGGAATTAATCAAAATTATAAATTAGTTGATTTAAAAAGCACACTTTGCAAGATTCCCATAAGGACTGAATCAAAACCTGGACAACCATTAACTGGCAAAATGCTGTTTCATTTGGAAAAATATGGAGTGGAACTAAGTTGAATAAACATGAAGGGGAATATGTAGGGAACTAAAACAAAACAAGAGTTTACCATGCTGACCTGATTCATGTATTTTGTTTCAATTGAATTCATATTGGCTCCTTTTTATTTGTTACTACCAAAATATTCTTAATGGAAAAATTCAACCTGTATGGTGGGGGGTGGGCATGAACATTTTTCAGCTTCTGAAGGGTGGCATGACAGAAAACGTGTGAGACAAGAATTCACCATGCTAGCACACATCAAATAGACGTCTGTGATTTCCCTCAAAATCAAACAGCCACCTCAGTTTTGATTGATATGTGTGTGTTGCTTCAAGTTTAGGAGACTATTTAGACTATTTTAAAGTGTCAAGAGAACTCTAGTGGCTTCCCTTAGGGTAACCAGCATGCTTTATAAGCTTACACCTTAAATAAAGAGGGCTTTGGCATCACCAAAACTACAGGCACCATTAGGATGGTGGACCTGCAGGTTCTGTTGTTTTTGGGGATTTAAACTGTGCTACCTGAAAATTCAGTACCAGAGGAGGAGGAAGATTTTTGTTTTGCGCTCGTCACGGACTATGGTGAATGCAGAACGAGTCTTTTCAACTGCATTATATTTCTCTACTATAAACTGTGTTTTTGGCTGTACTGAATATTTATTGTTTTCTGTCTCCATTGCAATGACAGGTTTGATTGAACGCAAACACAACAAGCTGAAGCAGAATGTAGCAGCTGGATGTGTGTCTGTACGGGGTGGGGTGGAGGTGGCCAGGGTATATGTGTAAAAGCAACACAAAATTTGCATTTTTCAAATTATTTAGGCTGCAGTGCCATACTTTATGTTTGGTGGCTACATGACCCTGATATGTAGGTGGAAAGGTGAAATTTTACCCCATGCTGTTGGCATGTGCTGTTGACAGCTGAATCACCAGGATTAGACCAGGCGCACACACATACGCCTTTTTCACATGAGCCAGTCATCACTTACAAGTTTCTGGTTTGTTTCTTCATTCCTTGGATTCAGAGGGAGCTAAGTTTTCACAAATTTTGCATGTTTGTGAGCATCATTAAGTCTCAGTGCAAAACTGCAATTTGAGGGTCAGCAGCTGGTGTTTTTGTCCTACTGTGTGTTTGTGGTTTCAATATTATATGTTTTTATAAGACCATTTAAAGCTATCAATATATATGGGATTGGACTGAATGAGTCTGCCTGAGAACATATAACGTCAAAAGTCCTACTGTCTCTTCTAATAACTTCCCTGTATGAAATGAAAAACTGAACCATTCCCATTCCCATACATATTTTTCAATGGTTCTCCCCACAAGTCACATTTGAACTCTTCCTGTGATCCAAAGCTGTTTTTGTGGCCTTTTGAAGGTTACTCCAATGAAATGTAGTCTGTGCCAGGGAATGTGTATTTCAATGGATTTGTAGCTTTGTTTTTCCACTGCTGATTATATTTCAGCCAGACTAACCAGCAGCCCTGCCACAACAATGGCTCACTAGATTGCAAATCACATACAATTCAGGTAAATAGTTAAGGTGAATCCAAAAGCCTGGTGGCACTGACAGTGGTGTTTATAATCATATCTGTCTGTTGTCGAGTTAGTCCAGAAGCACTTCAGTGCTGCCAGAGGAGCCCTGTGACATTGCCACTAAGCACAGTGCACAGGTTGAAAAATCCTCATTCCATTTTTCTGTTAATTAAATTTCATAGCCAAGGGTCAGTAGCTCAGTGGGCAATGTCGTCAGTCACCGGACCTTGTTAGAGTGACTGAAATGTGTCTCATTTCTGTCAAGGGAATGTAACTAATTCATTTGTCACCAGGTCACAGCAGCCAGAAGATATCACCAGACAGTGTAATTCACGGCAGGGAAGTTGTCACAGTAAAGAAAAAATCAGACTGAAGCAATGCTTATGATTACATGACTTATCAACTGCAACAAAACTCATACTACCCTTTGGCAGGTGGCTATTGAATTGAATGCCCTTAAACTTTTGCAGATTAGATCTCAATTGCTGTCTGTGCTGGATGAAAACTTTGACAGACAAAATGCAAGGAGTTAACAGTGTTGGGGCCACAGGGTATTGCAATTAGGTATGGCTGGTATTTAAAAGTTTATGATGCCAGTAGCAAAACCAGTACCCTTAAGATATACCGATACCAACAGAATACTTCATTCGATACCTGTTAAAGCCATAGTAGTTGATTGGTATAATAATTTTTATTGTTGTTATGGATAAGTAAGGTGAACTATTTTCTTTTTTTAATGTTTGAAATAACAGTTATATAAAAATAATGGAAAATTGTATCAGGACAGGAGGAGTCAAATAGTTTAGTGACCACTGTGAGTTGTGGAAAAAAAATGTAAGTTTTTGATCTGTTTGTTGAAATTCTCAATTTTGTTAAATTTGGATCAATAAATCTTGACAAACTCAATTGGAAGATCTCCGCGAGTGCTTTTGCCTTTAGTTGTGAGTTGCACACCTCCTCCAAATAGACAACAATAAGAAGTAGAAAACAAGTAAGAGGTTGGAATAAGTCAATAAACTACACTAAAGATTTTAAAGAAGCAAGCAAAGGAAAAGAAAGCCAGCACATCTAGCCAACCACACTGACTACACATGATATTAGCAGCTGGAGGCTCTGTGAGCAAAATCATGTGCTGCTGCTGTGCCACAAAAGCTTTGAATTTATATGATGGAACGCAGTGATCGATTGGGGTAAAGTGATGTGATTTGCAAATAATGTATAACATACTATGATGTACGTACTTAAAGCATGTGTCATTATCTATGAAAAATATTTTTCCTTGGCTAATTCCCGTACATGCAACAGCTTCTGCATTGTTTGTGCGAGCAAAGAGTATAAACAACATACACAATACCAGAGCTTCGAAAAATGGAGACACTCCAAAAATAATCTGTTGAAAAAGACTGGTGGCAAAAGGTAAGAAAAAAGAAAGGTGTTGTTCAACTAAGATCACGTTTGGGCAAGCTGGGCAGCAGTAACACAGGAAGAAATTAAGTTCCTGAGCTCTACAAAGCCCTTTAATCCATTGTTTTGGTTCTCTGACCCACATCTCATCAACTTGTTTCCGGCAGCCCATGCAGCTGTTTTAAGTGAAAGAGCTCTAAAAACCCAGTGGAGTCAGTTATTTCCCTCAGGAGTTGGTGGAGACCAAAACAGACCTAAAAGGAGAGTGATTATTGGACTTGAAATTAATGTTGGCGTTATGTGAATGTGTAAAGTGGCAACTAGCAAACACATGAGCCATAAGAACTTAATGAGGTGATATGTCAGTGTTTTCTTCTCAGCTTGTTAAACTGCCTCCTAGTGGTAACTTTAATGTAAAGTCATAAGTAAGAAATGTGATTAATTTCGTAGATGATTAATGAGTAAAATAGTATCGTGCCAATTTTGGGGAGCATTAAATACACAGTAATGGATTGTTTTTTCTGAGTTACTTCCCGAAACCTAGGCCTGCAGATAATTCAAATGAAGGTATTGCTTTGGACAACTTTGTTATACCTTTATGATCCCATAAGCCTCCTTTTGTATGAAAAGATATCACAGCAGATTGGTAAACGCAAGGATGCAAGCATGTTTAATGCGGCCATATAGGATTTCATAGTCCCAAAGTCTTTAAAATCTACAGTGAACATAAAACTAATGTTCCTTGGGATTTTGTGTTGGTGTTTGCAGATAAATCACTGCATACTCGATTGACTGTGTTAGGTTCGTGCGCACCTAGACGGTCTATAAGTTGTGTTTGTGTGTTTGGTTGGCTGAAGTGCCAGCCGCTGCTGTTATAAGAAGCACACAACACTGTGAAAGGATGTTTAAACTTTCTTACCCCTTCTTCAGAGGCAGCATACGTGTGTGTGTGTGTGTGTGCCCACACCAATGTGAAGTCTTTGATGTATGATCAAGGATTCTCATTGTTCACGGCATGACTCAGGCTAGCGTAAACACCGCACAACACTTTCATCTAACATGCACACAGATAGCCACACACCTACACCTACACAGATAAGGCACACACACTTAAAGTTACACAGATGCAAATGCACATCATTCACTGATTGCTGAAAAATGAAATGGAAGAAAAGGCAAAGGGTTGGAAGGCAGCACTGTTGCCCACACTCCTTCCGTTCTTTCTTTTGTCCCTTCTCTCTTCTTCGGTTTCCTTTTTTTCAATATCCTCCCCCCTCACCGTTCCTTTCTTGCCCTCCCTCAATACCCACTCTTCCTGTGTGATTGTCTCCTACCTCCCTTTCCTTTTTCAATCCACATTAACCTTTGAAAGCTTTATTTTATCTTCCTATTCTTCCGTGTTTCCCATCTTCCCTTTGTAAACTGTCTCTATGTATTAGCTAGCACTGCATTTTTGCATTCACATCACTTCAAATCCAGTCCTTACCTTTAAACCATTTCTAAATAACCAAACTCTGAGTGTCGTCTCCATGGACCTCATACATCTGACTTGATTCTCTCATCTACCATTTCATCTTCTCTTTTATATCTTCATCTTTAAGTGTTTCCATATTCATCCTTTGGAATCATATCCCAGTATCATTTCCATAACATTTTCATGCCCCCTGTGCATCACATCTTTTTTTTTCACTAGCCATGCTTTGTGATTTTGTTTCCTCTCTCTTTTGATATTTCTCCCCCCTCTGCTGCTCACCTTTTAAATAGACTCTGAATCCTTTCTGTTTTCAATTCCTATTTCAAAAGCTTGCCTTTTAAATGGTCTCTTAGTAACTAAAGTTCAGAGGTAATATCTCCATGGCCCCCAACACATACACTAATATCTTCTTTTTATACACAAATATATTTCTTTCTTTGTTGGTATTCAATTATTTTTAAAAATATTTTTGCTTGCTGTTTTTGTGCCTTGCAGTGTCCTTTGATAGACTGAAATTGGCTGAGCACCTTCGTCAGCTGAGGAATGTGATGAACTGTGTGGGAATGGAACTAAAGGCGATGCCATGCTCAGATTTGCACTAAAATTACGGACAACATCATGAGTATTATTTTAGCATCATTGCACCTCGGCATAGTTAAAAAAAAATGATGCATCTTTTTTAATCACTGATTTAATGCACCACCAGGTAAGCATGCTAATTGACACAAATTAAATGTGCTCAGGTTTTTGCGTGACCACCCTGTGCATTGCTGAGTTTGACAAATGCTAAATGCTCAGGCTGAAGCAGAATGTAGCTCAAACTGTGCAGCTCTCTTTGTTTTACTGTGCGTGTTTGAGGCTGCAGCTGCTGCGGAGTTTATATAGTTAATACATTTCTATGTTGTCTGCTTTGGTGATGTTTTATCCTGCTGTTAGTGGCAGTTATTTAATTTCCATTGACTAATATAGCGTGTTGCACCTGCTGCAGTGTCCTTAGTTGTTTTTATTTACTGTATCATTTGTGTTCAAATGTCTGAGTTTTGACTCTTTTCTGGTTAAATGTAGTGAGGCTATAAAGCTGTGGTATTTTTTTGATTATTGATAATCTGACATCAGGGTTCAGTGGTGTGATGTTGTTCCACTAGTGTTTAATTGACCTGAAGTAGATCATTGGAACTTCAGATCATTCTAAACTGAAGGATATGGTTCTAAAGTATCTTTTCTGTAGTTTCCAATGCAAAACATTAAGGGTGCTCCGACCGATAAGTCACTCATTGTAATCGGTCGATAATGGTGGTCTCTAAAAAGACTGATCAGAAAAGCCAATCAGATGCAATACTCGCCAGATAAATCTTCAACGGCAGCTAAAATGGTTTCACTACATGGTCTGAGCAGTTTTCAAAGCTAGCTAGCACCAAAGTCCTTTTCAGACAGGAAGCCGATGATGTGCCATGTTAATCATTTACAATGAGAGCCACAATCAGAGAAGTGAGCAACAAGCCGGAGCGATCATGTGAAACTGTCGCTGTCGTGCTCATCTCACACACATGCTGCCCGCTCCCTACTAGAGTTCAATTGTCTTGACCCACAGCGCATCAGGCAGAGAGAGACTGACCCTTCAGTGTGCTCTCTCTCTCCGTTTTCGTTTTAAAACAGAAGAGTTGTTTGAAAACGCCGCTGACCCCGTGGGCAAAAACGAAGGACTTTATAAAACGATGATACAGACACTCACATTTGGCGTTCTGATTCAGTCTTATCAGTTATGCAAAGCAAAAACACTATGCTACTGACTGGGTTTTAGTTTCCATCCATCCATCGTCAACCGCTTATCCTGCATATAGGGTCGCGGGGGGCTGGAGCCAGACCCAGCTGACATCGAGCGAAAGGCGGGGTACACCCTGGACAGATCAGGTTTTAGTTTCAGTATTTTCATTAAAATATTTTTGTATGATGTAAATAACACTTGTAGGCTACTGTGAATTTACTTTGTGACGATTTCTAGTCTATTTTCCGACGTACTCCCATGTTACTTTCAATAACAGTCCCAGAGATCAACTCTGATACGCAGCTAATGGACTGATGCTGCTATGGACGGAGAAGATTTTATTTGTTATAAAGCTGTTTAAAAATCTGTAGTAGTGTGGATGTAGCCTAACATTACCCCACCTATCTCTCTACTCGTCTCATGTCAACACTCCTGTTTTCTCCGGGATTCTCTCATATTTTCCATTCTCAGCCGGTATCCTCCTGTTTTAATTTTTCCCCGTAAATATTCCCTATTTTTAAGCTTCATAAAACCAAATAAAAACCTGCTGGCCGTATTTAAACTGTTTGCTACTTTCTCCTCTGGTAAAGCTGGTGGCAGTAGGCCAGTGTAAAAGATACAGATTGTGGTTCTTTCACAAGGATTTAATAAATGAAAACAACCCACTGAAATAATATTAGGCCTATACTAGCGATAAGCAACTATAGGTAATATTAACAATATATTAACAGTGTAAATGGAATTAACATCCATCCATTGTCAACCGCTTATCCTGCGTACAGGGTCGTGGGGGGGCTGGAGCCGGGGGAAAGACGGGGTACACCTTGGACAGGTTGCCAGTCCATCGCAGGGCCACACATAGACAAACAACCAGTCACATTTCAAAGTTTATCATCGACTCAGGATGCCAGTGCGCCTTTATCTCCTAAATATCTTGGCTACAGCCTTTTTTGTTGCAGTTTTTACTGCATTTTTATTAAAGTAAATTTAGAAAAGATGCTGTTTGTTCTGTTTTTGTAGTTTATTTCCCAGGAAAGCTATATTTGTTAAGTTATAAGATGTTTGCAGTAACCAGGCAAAGGCTACTGTGGTTTAAGTCTCTAAGACAGAGAGAGTGTAATTTGTTGCTTGTGTTTCCTGGCAAAAAAAAAATAAACAAATGTCATTTAATGATACTTTATCATCTGTTAATTTTAAAACTTAAATAATTGTTTTTAGGATTAATTAAATAAATATACTGCACACTGTACAATGCTACATGATAAAGGAAATGCTTCAAATAGACCCAGTGATCAGTATTGGCCGATACTGCTTTCGGCAATCGGCCCAAAAGATCCTGATCGGAGCACCTCTTCAAAACAAAATCTTTTTTTTTAGAAAACCTTAATTTATTTTCTGTTTGTACAATGTCCCCCAGTTAAAGGTTGGGTGGTGCTGGGGTTCAGTCAATTCATAAAGCTTAAGTTTAGTTAAAAATGAAAATGTAAAAAAAGAGAAATGGAAACTATAGTATTAAATAAATGTGATCCTTTTGTCGCAGTTTGCTCCTCAGAGCTTCTCTTCAACCACACTGTTTCATCCCAGGCTCTCTGCATTGTTCTGTCCCTTTTTCTGGCTCCCCAGACCTGCCATCCTCCAGCTCTCCACTAGATGTCCTCAGACTTTCCCGATCACCTGACTGCCACACCTGACTACACACCTGTTCTAGCTTTCTTCAACAGCCCTGCAGTTGGCCTGACCTCTTCACCTGCAACTAATTCCCTCATCAGCCACTCACCATATATACCAATTCAGTTCCCTTGTTTATTGTTCATCCTGTTTGCCATTTGCACAGTTGTAGTTGGCTTATGGCTAGTAGCTTTGCTGGTTTTGATTTGTAGTTTCTGTTTCATGCCTACCTGTTTTTTTTGCCTGATACCTGCCAGTCTGCCTACCTGTACCAGCCTCTGAGCTCATTTATGGACAATAAATCCTTGTACTGCATTAGTATGCCCATTTTGTCTCTGTTTGAGTCCAATCACCATTGCAAACCCACCTTGACAGAATTTACTGACCAAATATGGACCCAGCAGATGGAGATATTAAGGATGAACTTGAGGATTTGGTGTATACCCCCTTTGTGCTTCCAAGGTTGTTTGAAGAAGGCCCCTAGCAGAGAGCACAGAGAAGCAGAACTGACTATGGCCCACAAGGTGTTATCTAAGACCCCAGATTTTCAGCCTACCTCCTGGCCTGCTAGCTTTCAGTCTGCTCCTCCCCATGAAGCAATAGATCATTCTGTTCAACTTAAATTTGTATTATGCTTGCTGTGCTACAAAGCAATAGTTTGAAATTTACTGCCCTGCTCCTCGTCCTTGCCGTATAGCTCAGAGGTCCTGCTCCCCAGCACCACTGCGGCTGAGCTGCCCAGTTCCACAGAGACTCAGCTGGTCAGCTCCACAAAGATTCAGTTGCCCAGTACTACAAAAGTACCTCCAATCCTGCTTTCCCAACTCCTGCTCTTTGTGTGACACATTGGCCTGATGACTTCCTATATAAACCACACCCACTTCAGTCTTCTATCCGAATACAGAGACAAATAATATTGTTTGTTGATCTCATACAGATAATGACATCTCTATACACCTCTATGTCTGCTTTATTAAGGGGCCTTTTTGTGAGGCTCAGGTACAGGGTACAAAGCACAGTCAAGTGCAAATTGAGCAAAACACCTTTTGGAAAATTGTTTCAGTGAAAATAGTTGAGGTTGCACATAATCTACAATGAATTTCACATTTAATTATCATTTCGAATGCACAAGGAAATTAAATCCATAAAGTAAACGACTTTGAAAATGTAATAGTGCAAATGAGCCAATTGTTATATGTAGTGTTGGAGAAATGTGGGTTTCTTTAAAATGTTGTGATTCCCCTGAGGTGGTGCACAGGAGCTGCAGACTGTGTGTTGATCTGTTTAGAGGCCGCAGGATCATATGCTGTGATACAGGTTCAAGATGACTAAACTTTTGAAGTATATTCATTTTAATGGAACAGAGGGTTATTTAAAAAAAATATTTATTTTAACTTGTTTAGGACCTTTACTAGTTGGCAGACACTGTAATAAAGAGCAATGTTGAAATAACTATAAATGCTGGTACCAGTACCAGAAGAACAAATAACACAAACAGCATCATATAAAGGCTTTAGCAATAAACAAGTCTGCTATGGCATATTAGGGCCATTCTAGGTAAAAACAATCTGAAAACACTTTTTCAGATGTGCATGTCTTAAAAAAAATTGCTCTTAACGCACGGACCTGTGGGACATTGCACTTCAAAAAGTGACATTTTAAAGAACAATATACTCAATAAAAGAAAATGGATAGAAATAATAAGAGGAGTTTGTTCATTGAGATAAAGTACCTGTGTGCAGTGTCTATTGTGCAGCAACACGTGAACCTCTGCAACAGTGACGAAAAGAGTGCTGCATTAACTCACAAAGATAAACAGCATTCAGAACATCACATTATCTGAGCAAAATCAGGCTCTAAGGTGACATAACAAAACAGTGCACTCTGTTAAAAGCTCTGTTACAGCTGATACAGCAGAGCAACATAGGTAAATTACATTGTTTCCAAATATTGCTTGACTGGGCAAGGATGTCCCAACGGGCAAATGTGTGATGTGTTGATTCCTCTATTCATGCATCCTATCCCTGGCATCTCTCCCTTGGGTTTGCAGTGGGACGAGCAAAGACGTGAGGAATAGATGCAAGTGAGGGAAACATGGAGACATGAATAGGTAAGAACCTTTTGTGTGTTTTCTATTTTCTCATAATATAGTCAAGTAAGGCCTGGATTTTATGAGTCCTTGGACATCCATGCTGCAAGTCCGTATCCCTCTGAGTGTTATCTCATTATTTCCTCTCTCTCTCTCTGTCTTTTTCTTTCATCTATCCTTTTTTCTTACGTAGCCCTACTGTCTAGAACACAAGAAATGACAAATAAGTAACAACCTTTCCTGGGCAGTATCCTTGTTGCCGTTATGTTTTGTCCCCTTTCTCTTAACAGGGTTTTGTCTAATGAAGCAGAGATTGCCCCCTCATTACTTAAAGCCTTGATTTTAACAGGACACGGTAAGCTGAGACTTTGGTTATGATGAATGTTCTCTAGTGGTCCTTTAAATGATGTTGCACTGTTATTTGTCTTCCTACTGTGGCATTCTGCATGTGTGTTGTTTCAATTACTTTGTGTGCATGCATGCGTGCATGTAAACTCCTTTAGATGAAAATGTATAGCCATCTTGTAGCTTCTTGTTGTTCAGTAGCACGTTGTATTGATTAATGTGCGTTATTCCCCTCAGGGAAATGTTGATGTTGCAATGAAAAGGTACACAATCAAACACCCCACAAAGATAGGATCACATGGATACATTAAAACATTTTATACAGACTCAATCAGCAGTTGGACAAGAACACAGACAAAAAGTGGAAAGACACTATTAAGACTTGTTCTCAAAGTGCTGTGGATGACATCATGCCAGCCACTGAGCTGTTAATCTCCAGATAAAGTTACTATGTGTACCTTGAATTGGGATTATTTTGTCAAACTACGTGAAAGGTGTGTCCTTCCATCACTATCATTTATTGGTGCTTTGGGCGACACATAGTTTTTATCTGAATCATTTTAATTAACCTCATTGCTTCAGTGTCCTTTGGTGGCTATCAGTCAGATTTATTTCACACTTAAAAAATCTCAGTAAATGTTAAACAAGGTTGTGCAAAGCAGCTTCTGCCTTGAAGATACTGATAATGGTCTGGCTTTTACTGAAATTAGCCTTTATATCAAAGCTCTGGAAAAAGCTAGTAAGTGAACCTTGAGTTGCGATTGTTTGGTCAAACTACTACTTTTACAATAAAAAAGAGCTTTCATGCTGATCAGAGTAAAAGTCTTTAAATTTGAAAAAAATAATAATGTGGGTTTATGTATTATATTTATCAAGCATGTAAAACTCAATACATTTGAAGCAGTGGTTTGGTGAACTATCTGAGAAATACCCTATTAAGATCTTATATCATCACTGCAATCACCACTGTCATTTTTTAGGTATCAGATCAAAAACAGATCAGATCAATATTCATGTCTTCTGCTGTATTTATATTACATTATACTATTTTCCTACTAAGCATTTATTCACTTGTATCAGATGCAGAAAATGACCAATCAAATCTGATTTTCTTTTAGACCGAACATCATCCGGTATGTTCCATTTCTTGTGTCTCTCCTGCATCTTCCTGGGTTTTTTTCTCTCTGTCTTTCCCTGTAGATGGTAGGATGACTTCTGAACAGATTGAACAGAATATTAATTGCCTTCCTAATTTATGTTAATTTATGCTAATCTACACACTCATCAGCTCTCAACGGGCTCGTTATCCAGATCGTTTAGAACGGCCAGGAAGAGATTCAGTCTGTGTGACCCTGAAGGTTGCCAGTTCAATTCCCAATGAGTTGAGCCTCGGGGCCTCGGTAAGTTTATTTAACCCTGCATGAACTAGCATAAAGCTGTACTCTTACTAGTTGATGCATAGAAACAAACATCTAACCCATAGGAAATAAACAGACACATGCAATCTGTACAAACAGCAAAATGGATGCGCACGCAAGTGGTCACAAAGCCATTATTACAAATCTTTGTGAAACATGACTGGTGTCCACTTTAAAATGATTAAAGTGCTTTTCACTGTTGCCATACTCCATGCTTTGTCTTAAAGAAAAAAAGCAAAACAGCAAAAATCTAGCAACAGAGCATGACATGCCATCTTGTTTTCCAGATTAGTTTACTCGGTAAATGCCTTTTTGAAAGGCTTAGGGCTAGAGACACCAGAAAGATGAGGGAGAAAAATACAGGATCAGGAACTAAATGTGAATCGAGCACCTGGTGGGTAAGTGGTGCTTGTAGTACCCAGCGAAATTTTGGAAATTCACAAATTACCATCCTCCATGAATCCTCTCAAACTGCCTCAGTCACTGAATGACATGGACATCATGAATTCTGGCTTTTAGCAATGATGTTTATTATATTGTTATATTGTTATTATACTGCACTCCACTTATTTCAAATTCAATTTCCTCGGCATGAGGAGTACTACCTAACCTGAGAAAAAAGTTGTTTAATGTCTTGTTTTGCTCTCTAGGGAACTTTTAAAATCAGATTAAATAACTTTCCCACCCCAGGGAACGCCTAATGTAGGATGTACAGTGTTTTTGGAACCTGAACCATACCAGAGATTAATTGTCAGGATATCTTAGCTCAAACCGATTGGACTTCAGAAGTTCTATAGTAAGGGCTGGTTCACACCTGAAGGTCCTGAATGAACGTAAGGATGATATATTCAGAAATTGTAAACACAAGCCATGCGGTGGAAATGTCATTCGATTATCGATCACACAGTTGGTGGGGAAGAAGACAACAAACACATCACGGAGCATGGTAAGGTTCATGTTGGTGTTGGTCTGGAGCGCATATCACCAGACGATAGAGGGCTGTGAATTTGTGAATAATTTATTAATGCAGGCATTTTGAGAAAGACGCTCTGCCATCAGACAGAGGACCAGTGAAGTAAGTGGGCCACAATTACATCCACAAATCTTAAAGTTGATCCATGCAAATAGGCTAGTAAAAGATAAAAGTAGTGTATACATTATCCATATGTATCTCCTCCCATCAAGTATTAAAAGTATTAGCAGTAACAGTAATATATTATATGATCATGATCATCAACATTATTATATATTGTACCTATTTTTTATAGTGTATGTTTCATATTTTAGTTGCATTTTTATATTGTATTATTATTGTCTTCTATACTATTGTACTGTATATTTATACTCTTGACTTTCTTGTTATTTCCTATTAATTTTTAATTATTGAAAGTAACAAACACCAAGGCAGATTTCCAAACACTGAAAACCTACTTGGTAAATAAACTTATTTTGGCAAATATGAAACACTATAAAAAGTGTTGGGGGTAACGCGTTACTGTGATCAAATTACTTTTGTCAGTAACACAATACTGTTTATAATTTCAGTATCACATTACAGTTACTAAAGACAAAATCATCGTGTTACTTGCGGACCGGTTCTTCAACCATCCCCATAACGGGAGGAGAGATAAAAAAATCAACATCCCTTTTCATGCGTGTGCATAACACTTTTCCAACTTCCCTTTTGACTTTAACGCAAGTTCATGAGGACAAAGAAATGGCAGAGACGCTAAAGATGTCTTTAGAGGGGTGAAGATATTCTTATTACTTCATTTTTGTTTCGCAAAAGGACAGCAATACCCTCTAGTGCACCGTCCAGTAAGAGGGGAAAATCTACTTTAAAGCCATAGTTCGGCAAGTAAGCTACAGTAAGTTTGTTGTGTGGGTTTGGTCTGTTAAATTCACATGGCCAGTGTCTCATTTTTTTATTGATTTCATTTTCAACAAATTAATATTTGCACTAGATGGTTGGAAGGCCAACCTATTTTAAGTTAAGTTGTATTGTAACAAAATTCATTATTTAAAAAATAAATGTTTCCAATTAAATGTCCAATTAAAGTTTTAAGCAGAATAGTATGCTTAATAGATGTTGGGCTAATGTTCACAACTTTTTGTCATCTTTGTAGTATTGAAGAGCATAAAAGAGAGATCCTGTGTATGTCCTCATTATAATAAAGTTTTGTGTTGATTGGTATATTTGAGGTGTAACTTTATATTGTTAACCCGCAGGTGATATTACACAGAAATCCAAAAGTGATGTAACTAGTAGTGTAACAAGTTATTTCAGCAGTGAGTAATCTAGTAAAGTAAAGCATTACTTTAAAAAAAGTAACTACTAATGTGTAATCTATTATCTTTTTTGAGTAACTAGCCCAACACTGATTATAAATTACCATAATATATTTAATAGTATGGTAATAGTATGGTAAAAACACATACTTACTATACATATACAATGATATGCTTCCCGTGAATGGTTTGAATGGTGTTCACATCCAGTGATGACTTTACAGTGGTCCGAAACCACACCTACAAGGTGGACCAGAGGGTCTGTTGCCACCACTAGTAGGCAGTACAAGCCAGATTATCTGCCAGAGTGCACTTGCTAATGAGAATTTAAATGTAGTAACAACTTTATCTAGGCCACACCTTAGAATTCAGTAATCCATATCCCCCATTACATTACCAACCTGCCCAATCTCCTTAAAATGTTTTAGTTATTATTTTATATCTTTTTTTAATGTACAATTTTATTGCTAGTGTGAGTGCACCCGAACATGTCTGTCTCCCTGCTTTTGTGGCCGTGATGACCTAATTTCACCACACACTTTATTAAAGTTTCATCTTATCTTGTCCTGTCCGCTCCTGTGAAAGGTACAACACAGTAAAGATGTTTAATTTTAATTTTCCCAGCTAGTGTGGCCGGCGGACTCATGTATGACACATACACACTCTGGTGAAAGCCACCAGCAAAAAAACATCCACAGATGTTTTTCAATTTCAGGTTTGATCAAGCCCAGAGCAAGACACACAAACACACACACACACACAGTCACACATGCAACACAACGGAGTGAAAAAACACCTTCTGTATTCATGAAAAATGTATAAAGCCGCTAACCGTTCCAACTCCACATCCCTGTGTGTGTGTGTGTGTATGTGTGTGTCATGCATTGGGCTCGATTAGATCAAGCTATGTTGAAACAGAGGGAAGCACTGAAGTGTGACAGTGGTTGTGTAGTTTTGTTTATGATTGAGGATTTGGAGAAATCCTGTTGCTCTGTTCTTAATAAGAGCGACAGCACCTTTCTGGTTCACAAAAGCTGGAGCCAGAACCAAAAATAATGGATAATGACGACGATTTTTCTGTGCCGGATGAGTTTGTCCTTTATTCGTGTAGTGTTCTGGTCTTGCCCAATGTGATTCCTGTCCTGTGCTCATACCAGAAGACCAACAAAGACAATTATCAAGCATGTTTGATAACAACTGGGATGTCATTGGAGGGCAATTAAATGGAGGCATGCTGACTCTTACGGCAGGAGTGCAATGCGGCACCATAATTACCCTGCAGACATGCCGATCCTGAAAACTCTTCACTTGTTACAGGTGTAAAGATAATTATTTGCTGCCAAGCACACAATCCTACATTCTTAGCAGCCTTCTATTGATCTAGATGTTGAGAACAAGTGTAGTCAGTCAACATATGTAAAACCATGACTCTCCATACCATTTTCAGAGAAAAGCACGAGTGCTTTGATCACAGAGCCCATTTTTGTTAAGTTTGAAAACCCATCACCAACAACTTAAAAAGTCATTAGTGATTCCATATTAAAACGTGATGATATTTCTCATTGAGGTGAAAGGTGTTGCGAGTGGAAGAGGTCAGGTCCATCCTGAGTGACAGCCCCATTCAGTCTAGGGTGAAAGCCAGTGCTCTGCCTGCCAGCAGCACCTGCAAGGCTATGGGAGGTAACCCCAGTGTTACGTTATATAGACACAATGTTCAGGGATATGAATCTGTCCAGTTAGGAAGCCTAAGTGAAAGTTAATGTCACCTGTTTTGGTGCAAGGTGCACTGGAAAGGCAATAGCAAGACAACCCACAAAAACTAATGGGTTAGCAGGTGGTGGCCACAGACAATTGCTCTCTCCTTAACCTTCCTGACTGACTGACCTCTAGTTTTGTGTTTTGCTAGTGCACTTCTCACGACTGGTAGCATGAGGCAGTAGCCCATTCAAGTTGCAAGGGTAGACCAGTCCAGGATGGCACATCCTTGTGTGCCGAAGGTTTGCTGTGTCTTCCAGCAAACTTCAAGCCGTAGAGGAGATACCAGGAGATGGGTCATTACACGAGGAGAGCTTGATAGGGCCATGAAAAGGCATCAACCCAGCAGCAGGACTGGTATCTGCAGGAGGAGGAGGAGCACTGCCAGAGCCCTACAAAATTAAGACAGACTTGATGGGGGTGGAATGAGGGCCAGGCGTCCTCCATTTGATCTCACAGGTCTACACCGTGCAACTCGATTGGCATATGCCAGAAAACACCAGAATTGACAGGCCCACAAATGGCGCCACGTTTTCTTCAGAGATGAGAGCAGGTTCACACTGAGCACATGTGACAGACATAAAAGAGTCTGGAGACTCCGTAATGAAAGTTATGCCGCAAGCAACGTTATGCAGCTTGACTGGCTTGGCAGTAGGTCGGTGATAGTCTGGGGAGGCATATCCTTGGAGGGCTGCACATACCCTAGCCAATGGTACACTGACTACTGTTAGGTACTGGGATGAAATAATTGTTAGACCTTTCACTGGTGCAGTGGGACCTAAGTTCCTCCTGGTGCAAGACAATCAGTGTTTAGGCAGGCCCTGGATGACGAAAGCATTGTTGTCATTGACTGGCCCTCACGTTCCCCAGACCTGAATCCAATGGAGAACCTCAGAGACGTTATGTATCAGTGCATCCGATGCAGCCAAGTAAATTTTGAAATTTATTGAACAAAAAATGCATTCTAAATTATATAAAACGTGGATGTTTGAAAGAAAAATGCATCAGGAGTTTGCATTTCATTTTAGTGGACAATGGATGGATATCCTTTTTTTCTGGAGAAAAGCACACCTGCAGTGCGACACACACAAACACACAGATTTGATCCTACAATGGCCTAGTTTAAACCCTCATACACAAACCCCAATACAATTTCAAAGGCTTACTGTCTCTCCTTCTTTTTCGTGAACACATACTTAATATTCTTGTTGCCCCCTCTCTCACTTTCTTGCATTCTGCCTTTCACCCTCTCCTTCTGCCTGCCTGTCATTTTACACACACACACACACACACACACACACACACACACACACACACACACAAAGGTCTGCCCTGTCTTTCAGCTTAAGCAGAGATTGTCATGGAGTCATGCAAAGTTTCAACTGAAGAACGTCAACCAAGCACGTCAGATTAACAAGGCTGGCCCCACTAGATAGAGCACGCACACATTCATATCCAACACACATACACATTCTCAAAGACACACACACACTTTGATTTGCTAAGACCCTGAATGACTGACACATCAGACATGAGTGGATGGCATGGGTGGGGGAATCAACAGCTGTGAGAGTTTGGAGAGTGAAAATCAGAGAGTAAAGAGCAGTAATTTCAGAGAAAAAGAAACGTAACTTGGACCACAATTACTCTAATTACGTAACATACGCAAGCTTATTCTACAGAAAACCGCAATTTGGAATACATGCATGTAAATGGCAGTGAGTCGACAACTCAGTGGTTGTTGAGTTAGAGAAAGATGTCATAATGTTAAAGAATTTAGCAAATTCATACTGGTCCCTTTTCCCTGGTTTCCTGAGTTGCTGACATAGAAACACAACCTCACAGCTATGCAGGATTTGAGCAGAAGAAGAAACCTTGTCATACTGCTGGTGTCGCTCCATGTCCCCATTTAAGACAATTTAATTTACATTTAACCATGTATTTTAGGAATATGTGTCATCACTAGCCAGGTCGTAAAATCTGATTGTTTTTTGAGGCTCATTTGCAAATAAGGGTCAGTACTATAAGTCCAGAGGTACATAGTAATACACATGAAGCTGAGGAATAACTTATGAACTTTAGCGGAACAACAATTCTAGTTTATCTAGCTAATAACTATTTAAACTAAAACAAACACATGAATGAATCGTATATGCGACCTGTGAGCCAGGCGAAATGTGTAATTTGAACACAGAACTTTGCTTGTGCGGACCAGCAGATGGTTGTGTTTATTAACAAAGAAGTGTGGATTGTCCCAAAATTAATGCTGTAATTATCAATCTTTAGAAAATAGTACACATAACATGCTTAGCATGAAGTGTTATGTAGAGTACAGCTTCACTTTGCACAAATCTTTGTTATACACAGTACTTGACCTCCGATGCCCTCCACTCTGTCTTTCTTTCTCTGAATATTAAAAAGCTGACAGCAATGTGGCCATTAATATTAACAATCTCCATGCATATATAATAACATTTAGTCATCACAGATTCAACACTTCCTCTGAAGAGATATTGTGAGTTGATGAACAGTGAAAGTATTTTTTACTCAACGGGATGTTGCCATGTTGTGAAGCAAAGGTTTCTACACTAATAGTTTCATTAGTATCATCAGTAAGACGATGGTCTTAATTAACTGCATCCAAACCCTTTATTTTTGTCTATCTCCTACTCGCTGTCCCTCCGTCTTGCTCTCCACCTGCCCTGCTTTTCACAGAGTCGTGTAGTTAAATAATTGAAGTGGCGGGTGCGTCAAGTCTTGGTTAAAATAGAGCCGACGTTTGCAGTGGAGCACTTGATTGCTGACCTCTTTAACCTTCCAGATTCAAGTCTGGATAAATCCTCGGCACTGTTCTGCTACACAGACGATACCACAGAGTCATTAATATTGCTACCAGCCATTTATGTCATAGCATGTTGCCTGGTATTCATCTGTGCGCGAGACAATGACACGTTGAATTTGTTCCTCTTTCTTACTGGGCACTTGTCACATTGGACATATAATGTCAACAATTTTTTGCAAGCTAATGTTCCAAAGCTACCCTTACTCTCATAGTGTCATTTCTTTTCCATTTCTCTTTCTCTCCGTCTCTCGCGACCAGTCTCTTTCACACACGGAAGAGAAATGCAGCTGAACAAGTGAAGCACTGTTACAATCAAGTGTACAGACAAGAGCTAACAATGGCAGTGGAGTGGAAGGCATCGAGAAGCACAGCTCTAGTTGGCCTCTGCTGGCCAGTCTGTCTGGACATTTAACCACTCAACACACGCTCACACGTCTGTGCTTCATACAGTTGTGTAAAATTGTGCACACATGAAGAGCTAAGCGAACAAAGAACAACTAATAGTTGTCAACCTATTAGATTTTTCTTATTCTGATTATTTCTATTTTACAAACAACTAACAATTTCTTACTTACTGCGCACAAATTATGGATGCTTTGGGCCTAAAACTTTGAGGGAACCTGACCCTGATTTCACCTTATGAAGCTGCCACACAGAGCAGTGTGAAGCATTTTAAGCCCCTGGTGTTTGAATTTATTTTACCTCTTTAAGTTTAAACTCAGTTGTAAAGAAATAATAGCTAAAGCTTTGCTTGGTGGCTAAAATTGTATTTTGGCCTCAGTGGCAGAGCTCTTTTAGATAGACATCTCTGGTTTGCTGACTGCCTGGAATTGGATTTGTTGCATGAGCAGGCAGAAAACAACCAAGCGACTTCTGGCAATCTGCTGGTTTGGTTACCACATGCACAGATGCAGAAACACACACACACACACGAGCAACCCCACACACAGAGCAGAATAATCCTTGACTGATTTCAGTTCTCACAGTGAAAGCTGTCAACACAGGCCACAACTCTACCACCTAACCAGCGGGAGAGTGTTAGTGAATTGTGTATGTTTCTGTTTGTTTGTGTGTGTGTGTATGTTTGTATGTGGTTGTGTTTGTGAGTCTGTTGTGGTCAGTGATTTTGTTGCACTCCAGTTGTGGAGGGAATTTGACTGCTGATATGCTCATCGCAGCCCAGGGCAAGACAAGTGAAAGTGTGTGTCCGTGTTTCTGTGTGTGAGTCATTGGTGGTGAGAGAAAGCGACATTTGGGTAGGCAGGAAGTGACCTGTATCTCAGACGGAAAGCGACACAACTGGTGACCACACACACACACACACACACACACACACACACACACACACACACACACACATTAAGAGACACTATGCTGGGTTCTTGTTTCATAGTGAGCCCATGCTTGGATGAACCACGGTAGTAAAAAACAGAAAAACAGCCCTGTTTTCAGCTTGGTGACGGTGCAATCAAGCTATTCCATGGAGGGTTGGACATATTAGTTTATCTATATTAAGAATTAGGATAATTCTCTTAACCCATTAAGTGGCGGTTCCCAACACTTTACACCTTGTCACAAGGTATGGCCTTAATTTGTAGCTGTGATCAGTTCAATCAAAGAGGATTTTTTTTCCATCTCAGTTTGTTTTTTCGGGCCCTGAATAGGTAAAGTATCCAGCAGAAATTTTTTTTTTTAAAAAGACATCGCCTCGTTTTCAGCTTGATCGGCCGTGACGGGTGACCGGGTCAGTCTGTCTCACGTATCCCATTTTGTGCCGGTCAAATTACATGCATGTTGCACCGCATGGGGATTCACGTCTTGCGCATAGCAGCACAGACAGTATGCTCAAACATGTCACAAGCATGGAAGTCCTTCAGAGTGAATATGACTCAAAACTCACACTTTGTAATACCTGTAATGCCAAAATAATCGGTGTTTGCCACACAGACTTTACTTGTGTGGGCAGTCCAGGTACATTAACGACCATCAAAGTAGGCTATATTAGACAACCCATTTTAGCACTTTGCAGAGAAACACATAGAGAGGGAGATTTTATCTGGTTTCAAGGTAGAAGATGCTGAAATGTTGTTATACTGCAATTCATAATTTTATTTGTACAAAAAAGCTCTGTCCAGTAGCCTAACCTGGAACACTGTTTTAAAAATTATTTTGAGATTTGTTTGAGTGAGAGTGAGAGATGGTCCTGTAACCTGGTGCAGTTTTGGAGAAAATGTAAAACAGTTATTTAACCATCAGTGTTAGAATTAGGAAGAAAAATGAAGTTGAAAACATTTTTATCCAGGTACAGTATAAATTGTCACAGGCAACGCTTAATATTAGTGCTGGTGTTGATTTTCAAAGCTATCTACTAATATGTTATCTATGCAGTAAGCGTAGCGCGAGCAGTATGTTGGCAGAGCCGCAGCAGATTCAATTTGTGTCTACATCAGGATGTGTTCAGGCACAGTACCAAGAGAAGGTCACCTGTGTTTCTGCAACACTCAAAGCCCAAAACACAATGACTATGTATCGAGTGAAAAAAAAGTAGAAAACAGGCTTAAAGAGTAGAATTACGCTTTAGACTGGGTTTATGCGTGAGTGGAATGTGAGCCTTCATGGTGCTCCAGTGGATTGCACTGTGGCCTCACAGCATGAAGGTCCCGGGTTCAAACTCCGGTCGTCCCAGAGTTTGCGTGTTCTACCTGTGTCTGTGTGGGTTTCCTCTGGGTGCTCTGGTTCAGACAGAGGTGTGTGAGACATACAACTGAAAATGTGGCTGAAACACTTTCTGTATAGACACTTCGTTAATGTGAACAAGAACGAGTAAGTCAGAAGAAATCAACCATGTCCTCATTGAGCCATCGGTCACCTTTAGGTGGCTTTGATGGATCCTATTGGTGCTGTCAGTACTGTCTTCTGGACTGTCTGCTTTATGAAATAGCTTTGGATTAAAATGAAGGAGACAGCATGAGAGAGATACCAGGCAAGAGAGTGAAGGAGAAACACTTATGCATGCCTTTCCCTAATGCTACCTTGCGTGTGTGTCGGGGTGAGTGTCGGTGCGAGTGTGTGTGTGAGTATGTTTTGATCAATGAGCAAGGCGTCCATGCAGTCAGCCTTGTTAATGTGTCTGACTGGGAATGACCCTTAAGGCGTGAGGAAGGACAGATGCATTAGGGAGTGAGCGAGAGAGGAGAAACACGCAGAGAGAGGAGAAAGAGTGCGATAAATGTGAGAAAAGGCTTTGTTTTTTGGGGTGGCTTCATCCTTTTGGAAGAGCTTTTCTTTAAACTAAAACAGCTGTGCTAACTGCCCTGTACCGGGCCCTAAACTATCATTTGCATGTTGTGAAACACTCTAATTCACCAACTCTACAGACAATTAAGACCGCTGATCAAACACCAACTCTTGATGATACATAATAATAATACATAATTGTGCAATTCACTTCAATCTAACTGTCACATTTAGCTAAACAGAAGGATGATAGAGGTCTGGGACTATTTCCAGTGTGCAGCGTTGCAGTTTTAACTTCTAAAATGTGTTTTCAAACAATGAGTACACTCTGACAGAGTGCCTTCAGAGATCCTGTTCATTTATTCAGAGCGGCACACCCCCAGTGCCTTCTGGCCAAGGAGAAGATGCAGCAAAGAGTTCAAATTTTACCGTAGTGAATTCTATTACAGTAATCAGATAAACTTGCTGGCAGGAGAGCTGCCAGTCTGCAACGGTGAAAACCGTTACGCAGCGTACACAGCAGTGGGAGGGAATGTCAACTTTAAACATGTAACTGACAGTAAGTTATTAACACTTTTAATCTTGTTTTCGTCAGGCTAACTGAACTTTAACTCAGTCCTGCTGGCTAAACACCCCCAGAAAATCTGAACCAAACAGTAAATCACAGAAATTGTGGTAATGAAATCTGATTTTAAAGAAAAGTTTGACATTTTGAGGGAATATATATATTTTGCTTTCTTGCTGAGTTAAATGAGAAGATTGACACCACTCTTGTGTGATGATTGATCTTGATCTTCCATGATAAATCAACATGCTCTCATACCAGGGTGTCGAATACCAACGCTTTGACAAAGTGTCGGTATATGACTCACAAGGCTCCCTTCAGTGTCCCTAACACCTTTTTAAGATGTGCTTTATGTACCAAACTACTTGGTTAGGTTTAGCAAAAGATGATGATTTTGGTTGAAATAAGTACATTATGTGACATAACTCACGTATGTAAAGGTATGTACGCTGATGTTTTACATCAGAGTTACTTGGATGCCCAGGGCATCCATCTCATATGGACACTGAAGGGTACCTTTTGCATAAAATACCAATATACTGGGGTGAGAACCGGCTGGATAAATATGATGCTTAAGCCAGGTGAGGTGAGCTTACTTTAGCATAAAGACTGGAAATGGGGTAACGGCTTGTCTAATCTTCCTACCAGCACCTCTTAAACTCACTCATTTATAATATGTTGTTTTTTTCAGCTGTATAAAGATATGTGCAGTGTGTCTGAAAGAGAGAGATTGACACTGTCTTACAGCATTTAAAAAATGTCTAACCTTAAACTATTCAGGAGGATTTTGAGGAGCCACCCCGTTTCAAAAGGTTAAATGATGATAATGCTTATGTTTTTTTAAGTACACGCACAGAGATTTGGCACTCGAGATTCTAATGCTACTTTTAGGTTGCTGAGCCAAAAATCCAGAAATCGCTAAATGTTCAACTCTGTCTGGGGCTGGCTGTGTTTGCCAAATCCCTCTGTGTTATGGCTCCAGCTCTGATTGGTAAATGACAGGACACAGTGAGGGCTGTTTGTGACTCCTGGCTGACTGGTTGGCTGGGTGTCCAAAGCTGCTCTAAAAGGGATTGTTCAAATGTAACAAGGGGATGATGGCTGGGGTAGCATTGTTTTGCCCTTTTTTTCTAAGGAGAGAAGCATACTGTCTATAATCTGTGTTGATGCCATGATCCAGGATTTATTTTGGAATTTAACAGAAAAGCTTGAGTAAATATTACTTTTTAAAAATGTAATAATTTAGCGCAGTAACATGTCTGATTGTTTTGTTCTTAAAATTAATTGAAGAAGATCATTTCAAAGATCTAGTCCCGTGTGTCTCAACACATAAGGGTGTGATAAATTATAGTTAAAAAACAGGGTGGGAATTAATTAATCCTCCAATAAAACCCATCCCCTATCTTTCTCTTTGGTCCATACCACCTGTTACACTGAAAAGTAGCACAAGATGAGAGTCATCCCAAACTGAACTCAGAGAGGTGGTGGAAATGACACATCTGTGAAAGAAAAGTTTAATATGACACATCCTCAATTCATTAAATGCCACCATCAGAGCCACTGTCAGAATATCAAAGTCAACTTTAGTTACATAATGTCAGGTTGTCATAATGTGCCATAACAGGAATGCCAGCTTTAAAAACTACCTTGACAAGGTTATAGCAACTTCTCAAAAATCATCTGCCCTTAATATCAGCTGCAGCGAAGAGAACGGCCCACTGGCAGTGACAGAGATGAAATAGCTTTAACTGTTAAACAGCAGAACTTGCTGACATTGAAAGGGCAACCTCCCAGCAGTACAAACAATCACCAAAATCAAATGTAATGGTGAGAATGTTGACAGCAGCACACTTAGATGACAAGAGAGCTTCACTTCTTCCACATTAGGACTACCTACACTGACAGGGTTAGGGCAACTTTTCAGCAATGCAAAAAATCATCTTTTTTTTACCTCAACTAATTTCAGACATACATTATCTCACTTCAAAACCAACATGTTTTATCCAAACTATTACTAAAGTTTGTTGGTGGCAGTAACTGACGCATGAAGCTACTTGCTTTCTCTCATAATGTATTTTATGCATATGTTTTAGCCATGCTAGCAGAGTGGTTATAGGGATGACACTGTGAAAGGTTAACTGTTAGGAATTATTGTTGTGAGCCAGGTTCAGGTGTGAAGAAGTTTCGTAGACTGATGAAGACTTAACATAGCATAGTTTATTGAGCCCGGCCAAGGAGACACAGTGCCAGCATACAACATGTGAACACGTCAAATGCCAACACCAAATCTGAAGGATAACATCTTGTGCTCCCTTTTATGTTTCTCTCTTCCCCCTAGAGCCTGTAGGTTTCTCTATTAGGTCACCTTCACCTAGAACACCTAATCTAT
>JAPMOB010243338.1:0-22899 GCA_029875015.1 Lepomis gibbosus | reverse complement strand
TCTCGACATGTTGACTTTATTCTCGACATGTTGACTTTATTCTCGAAATACAAAATAAATAAAAAAAATCTTCATCCTCATTTTTTTTTCTTAATGTGGCCCTAATACTCCTAATACCTCCGTCTCTCCTCATTGTTTTTTCCTACTCTCCTCCATTTTCTTACATTTCCATCTCCTCTTTTCCTTTTCTCTCTCATACCTCCTCACCTCACTCTCTCCATCTGCTTGCCAGGTGGAGTATGATGGTCTGACAGGGCGCGTGGAGTTCAACAGTAAAGGTCAGAGGACCAACTATACCCTGCGGATCCTGGAGAAACACAAAGGAGGCCATAAAGAGGTCAGGAGTCACCTGTTATCATGCAGCAGCCAGATCCCATCGCCCATAGGCTTTGGGTTAGTTACAGGTCAACTGTCTGATTTCACAAGGTCACGGAAGGAGTTCAACACTGAGGTCAGCCTCATCACAGATAGTAGCTAAATATCTTTACTTCGTGAAGTTGGTATGATGAGTTTCACCTGTAGTCTAACCTGCTGTCAGACGTGGGCCATGTAAAAGCTTCAAATATGTGTTCATATTTATTTTTATCTAAAGCCCACTGGAATAAATTCACTGCTCATATAGTCCAGCAATTGAATTTCAAATGGTTACAGAATGTTGCTGGTTGATAGTATCAAGTAGTACACGTCCAATGTAAGTTTTGTTTTTAGTCTTATGAATGTATGAATTTGATGTTTGGACTGTCTCTGTCCCACATGTTTTTTTTCTTGTTCGTTTTGCCTCCGACCTGTTTTTTTCTCAGACAAAGGTGGATGTTAACTTGATGTTTTCTGATCGAAAAACAACAAAACAAAATTATTTTATTAATAGTTAGTTTATTTTCTTCCCATGGCTACAAACAATGACATTCATTTGTTAGAATCAGTGTTATTTAATTGGCCTCAAGCTCAGCACAGAGCGGCTGTGCAGATAGATCTGCATCTCTGTTCATCCTACATATAATACTGTATATAATAATCACATGGAGTTTATTTTTGTCTTTGTCTTGTATAGATATGGATTTGCTTATGCTTAGTTTTGATCTGTATAGTTTTTGGTGTTGTTTGGACTTGGCCTTCACTTGAACTCAACTGGATTAGATCTTGTACTTGACATAGATTAGACTAAAGTGCTGTTATGTTACATTAAAAAGGTTTTTTGCGTGCTCCTTTTTAGTAATGCCCTGCACTTTCTTCACATTGTCATTGTACACATTTAGATAAAAGATCTGCTGTGTATGAATGATTCCCAAAAAAACTTAAATTAAGTATTTAGAGTTAGACAATAGGTGCATTCGAGATGACAGCGGCGCCATCAAGTCGGACACATTCTACCTGCAACAGCTTACTGTGAGCTGAGATCAGTGCCTGACTGGGCAATAGTGTGGTTCCAACTTGGTGCAGTCGGGGAAAAGCAACTGCAGCCTCCGGACTCTGCGCCTGCAGCTGCCTTGCCCCCGTAAGGTTTTAATGTCATGTGACATGGTGACGTTTTGCAGCGCCGGAGAAAGTCGGACACAATTTCTAACCAGCATGCCTTGTGTTAAGTCCAGCGTGCATCACGTTAAGTCAGCGCTGCGCAGCGCCGCAATTAAGTCAAACGCACCTAAACGCACCTTATGCAACTTTTGCTAAACAGCGCCCACTGTCACCAAAAGTGTTTTTTTGCTTAAGACTTTGTCCTTTCATTTGTAAGAGGGACCATGTGTCATTTCTTCTTTAGTCTTGCTTTAAAGTTTTTGTTCTACACAGTTATTTTTTTCTTAATTTTTCTGAACCTGATCTTCCCTGTTAATCTGGGGCTTTTTATCTTTTTGATGTACTAGTTACAAGCCTCAACAAATTTGTTAAGGGTAGTTAGACAGTGTTGGGAACCAAAATAAAATGATGGCAGACCCAGTCAACAAGGTGTGTAGGACCATTTATGTGCATCTATCACTGCATACTCCTGCAGTGAGCATTAGAAGGAAAGGTACGGGAAGATAGAAATCAAAAGGCATTTCACCTGCATTCCAAAGTCAGTGAAATGAAGCACGAGTACACACATCACTGCAGATCTAGACTGAGGGAATTACGTTGCAGTTCATTGACTGGAGAAAACACTTTCTCTTCACCTTCCCTTAATATGTCTTATGCTCTACTATAGGCCATCAGCCTCCAATGTGAACACTAAATGCCACCTGACAACTATACTTAAATCTAGACTTAAACTCAGTGGGAGACCTAGCTTGTGATAATTAACACTTTAACACAGCTCACCTCTCTGCACAGCCGCACCCACACTGTTGGAAGGCAGTGGTGGTTTATAGAGAAAAGACCACTTTTAAATGTCAGGGCAGGATAAAGATTGTCATAGAAAAACTGAGATTCTGTCTGAGGAGTCATTACCTCTCCTCTGACCTATTGAAAGATGTACAGTAATATCTCCCAAAGAAATGTCTCTGTGAGCTACGGTTCCACCCCTGCACACTGGTTAGGTCATAATCACATACTTATGTACCTAAGTGACTTTACTGTCATATAAAATGGAAAGATGTGAGCTGTGTGTATGCAATTAATAAAAAAAGGTGTTTGCAAAGAAAAATACACATGATAAAGAAACTCCTGATCATGAATGCTTTTCATTTACTTTCATCTTGTCCCAGCTCTTTGTTGTGCTTGTTTTTTAATTTTATTTTTTAACAATGTATGGTGCTGTAGCTATGTGTATGGCTCCAGTTAGGGCAATTAAACCAATGTGCATATACAGTATGTAACAGTGTGGATACCAAAACAAAGCATAAAATATTCAACATGCAGAGGTACTAAAATAGACCAATGGTTTTAATGCACTCACTGAATTTGCTATAGTTAGCGCGTAGCCGGCCACAAGAGTAAAACAATTGCATTTAGAGCTTAGCAGTACATCATTTATCCCACAAAGGTCATTAATTTGCTCTCGCTTTCTCTTCTCTGTTAGATCGGGATCTGGTACTCCAACAACACCTTGGCAATGAACTCCACCAGTCTGGATATTAATGTCTCAGAGACACTGGCCAACAAGACACTCATTGTCACCACCATACTGGTAAGGTCGCGGTTACCTTCTGGACCACCACGCTGGTGAGGTCAGAGTTGGGTTTGTGTTGCTGTGCAGGCTGTGTCTCTGTTCATGCTGTGTTGTTGTCTGATTCTGCTAATTTTGCTGTCACTGTAGCTGTCATAGAAACTGAGAGAGCACTGAGAGAGACATGTTACTAAATTCAAACTGCCAAAATCCTGGCCAAAACCCTAGAAGAAGTCTGCTTCTTGTTTCCATATGAGTAATGTTGTATCAGAAAATCAATAAATTCTTTATATGATGCTGTTCCATCATCTTTGGTTGCTCTTGGCATAAATGTTGTTTGATTATAGCCGAAGTTTAATTACATGTTATTGAATTTTACATTACACAGAAAAAAAAGACAAACAATGACTCCCTTTAGAACAGCGGTTCTCAAACTTTTTCACGTCAAGGACCTCAAAACTGACACAAATTAGACCACGGCCCACCATTTGATAAGAATTGGTGCCAGGATTGCCCATCTGATAAGATTTTGGTTTTATTACAGAAAGTGTATGAAGCCAATGGCCAAAATAGTCATACGTTCTTTCACTGTGTTATTTATGAATGGATTCATAGTGAAAATAAATTGGGGACTGGGGACCCCATGGAAACCCCTCAAGGACCCGTGAAGTCCCCAGAACCCACTTTGACAACCACTGCTTTAGAACATAAACTAAAAAAAATAGTTGAACGAAGGAAGAGTCTTAAGTGTTTTATGTTATTATGACAAGCACACATATTAGGTAGAAAAGAAAGCTTTTTTGCTGGTTTCTCCCAAGATATACGGTGCATTGGTTTACCATTGTTTATGTGGTGGGGAATTGCTCGCCGTATGTGCTTGCTTTGTGAAAGAATTCTTACTTTAGGTCAATATATTTAGTACACTCAATGAGGAAGTGACTCTCTGTCTTAGTGGCTTGCAGATCACAGTGACAACACAGCCTGTCTCCTCTAGGTTGCCAGGTTTGTCTGTATCTATTTCAGTGGCCGGACTGTGGTTGCTGAATCTGTCTGTGTTCTTGGCTTTCTCTCCCACTTCTGCAGCCATTTTGCACAAGCCATTTTATGTATTTTAAAGGAGTCCTCCAGCAGTTTGTATTGGACTTCCATAATGTAGGGGGACTCACAAGAGACAGTTAAAAAGGAATGGTCTAAATGGATTCTGCAAAAGCCAACTTATCCTGACTTTCAGTCCAAACCTCCTAAAAAGCTGCATTCTACAGTTCCCATGATAAAACTGTACATCATATTTTTGTTAGACCCTCCCTGCCTGACTGCCCCATGTCTTTAAAACTCAATGCCCCTAGTTTATAGGCTTTCCTGCACAACTGTTCCGACAGACTGAATAGTATTCCCCACATCAAATGAACAGACTTTGATTTTGACTGAATGCCTTAGAGAGAGTTACATTCGAATAAAAGGGACACGCTAATAGAATCTTGTGCTGAAATAAAAGTTTGATATATTAGGAAATAATTTTGTCAAAGGGATTAAATGTGGATATCACTCTCATGTCTGCACAGTAAATATGTAGCTGCAGCCAGTTTGCTTGGCTAAGCACAAAAACTTGACTGCACTGATTAAACAATCTATAATGTGGTAATTAGAGAGATTTAGAGATGGTGGATTTTGTTAACATTCAATAGAGCCAGACTAGCTCTTTCATCCTGTTTACAGCCTTTGTGCAAGCTAAGCTAATCATCTCCTGGTTGTAGCTTCATATTTAACAAACAGATCTGAGAGTGGCATTGCTCTTCTCATCACTCTCTGCCAGAAAGCAAATAAGCATAATTCGCTAAAAAGCCGAACTGTTCGTTTAATCTATTATTGACATAATTCCGTAATTCCTCCTCAAACAGGATATTGAAACCCCTCATGTTTCCCCCCATATTCAGGAAAACCCATATGTGATGCGCAAAGACAACTACCAGGACTTCCAGGGCAATGACCAATATGAGGGCTTCTGTGTCGACATGCTGAGGGAGTTGGCAGACATCTTGAAATTCTCCTTCAAGATCAAACTGGTGGATGATGGGCTGTATGGGGCTCCAGAGCCCAACGGCTCTTGGACTGGCATGGTTGGAGAGCTAATCAACAGGGTGAGTACTCTCCCTCTCTCTCTCTCTCTCTCTCTCTTTCTGTCTCACACATACACCAGAAACATGCTGAAATGTTTTAACCAGTGTCTCTACAAACAGAAACTTACACTGAACACACATGTACACACACCACCCACACCCACGCACACACGCACACACACACACACACGCATGCACGCACGCACGCACACACACACACACACACACACACACACACACACACACACACACTGTAGCCCCAAACCACAACTCTGCTGTAACTTCCCATGTCTCAAATTGCCCTCAGAGGGGAGTAAGACTTTTATCTAGGACAAAAGCTGACTTGATAATTCCCCAAAAGAGAGTGGTAGCATTGCCTAAAATTGTCTGCACCATCCTTCCTCGCAGTAACCCTCCTCCATCCCAGCCTGTCCCCCCTCTTTCTCTCCCTGTCCAGGACTAGTGCGCCTCTGACAGACACTTTGGTTGAAGCAGGCTAATGAAAGCCCCTCTTTGCTTAATTACCATACGGTTTACTTAAATTACCAGACTGTGGTCCCTGTGTGGGGCCTGCAACACTGGTGCTCCCCCAGCTCTCCACGCTTTCTCTCCCTCCCTGCCCTCCCCACTGCATGATCATTCAGCTGTAATTAGCGGCCCATGTTCATCAATTAGCTTTTAATGGAAAAGATGGAGGGGAGGCAGAGCGACCAGAGACCTGGTTTTATACAGGTGGAAAGACCAGCCACCCAGTGCTTACTTGCAATTAGCCTCATTTGGATGGTGGATAATGTGTGTGTGCCAGAGGGAAAGGGACAGAGTGCACGTCTGTATGTTTTTCCAAATGGTGTTTTCAAGTGCACGGTCAAACTTTTCATTTTTCATTCGGGAAGCCAACATTTTATACAAACAGAGCTCTCATCTACCCAGTGCAGCATCAAGTGTCTTTCTATTTTTGCACTTTTACCACTTGTCGTTTTTCTTTCTGACTCTCCTCCGCTACCTCTATCTTTCTCTCGCCCCCACTATCTATGTCAATCCTACAGAAAGCAGACCTGGCCGTGGCAGGCTTCACCATCACGTCAGAGAGGGAGAAAGTTATCGACTTCTCTAAGCCGTTCATGAACCTGGGAATCAGCATCTTGTACAGAGTTCAACTGGTGAGGGTGTAGGGTGTCCGCTGGGTTATTCTCACTACAGATCTTGTGTTGGATTGAATTTCTTTTGTTTGCGCTACTTTTAAGATGTTGGGGTCATACAGAAGACAACGGGGCACACTTGTTAAAAGATTCTTATGGAATCAGACTGAATATTACATAAGAGTTGATCTCATCTTTGAAGCTGAGGATTATGTTTGTGTAGTAGGCTGCATGCTGCATCTACTGTGTTCACAGTCAAATATATAGGTATAAGTTAAATTGCTCAATAAGCCAGTGCTCTGTAACTGGGAGGCAGCTTTACATTGCTAATGAGGTTTTGGTTCTAAGCCAAGTATGCTTCAGCAGTAGTCATTGTGAAACGGAGCATTTATGGATTGTAGCATTAGCGTATCAAACCACTGCAGACTTACTATCAGAGTGCAGTGAAGGACACTGCCCTCCTGTGGTGCAAAGGGGACATTCTTAGACTGCTGAGACCTGACACCTTGTTTTCTAACAGACTGAACCTTCCTGTCTGTCTGTCTGCCACCGTCTGTCTGTGTTGCTCCTTCTCTTCTCCTCTTCTTCCTTCTCTCTGTACCAGGGTCGGAAGCCGGGTTACTTCTCCTTCCTCGATCCCTTCTCTCCAGCTGTCTGGCTCTTCATGCTGCTTGCCTACCTGGCTGTCAGCTGTGTGCTCTTCCTGGCTGCAAGGTCCATACATTACATCACACACTGTACTGATAGTCTGCAGCTGACATCTGTGCTCTATTGCCATTTATCTTGTGGAACACAAGTCGCCTGTCACATAATGGAATTCTTTACCCTGTATAACTACAGATGATTTGACTGGGATTGAATAACTGATTGGGTGGTGACTTGAATGAAATGACAGAGGTACATTACTGTACTATAGTTTCACCTCAAAGTCAGCTGTGTACCTGTGTTTCCCCACCAGGCTGAGCCCCTATGAATGGTATAACCCTCACCCGTGTCTGCGAGAGCGCAGGGACATGTTGGAGAACCAGTACACCCTGGGAAACAGCCTGTGGTTCCCTATTGGAGGCTTCATGCAGCAGGGATCAGAGATAATGCCTAGAGCCCTGTCCACCAGATGTGTTAGTGGGGTGTGGTAAGTTACAGAATGGTTAAGTGTAGGTGTGTGTGTGGGAGCCAATTTAAAGTCCCCATCCATTTAACATGTGTTACATCACTTGGACGTTTGACCTTCACTGTGCTGGGTGATGTATGTCTTTGACACTTGAAGGCTATTTTCTAATTCATTTGCTGAAGGGCAGGACGTTTCTCTTTACTCAGGTTACATCTGAGCTCAAGATGGGTTTGTATGAGCAAGATTTTGTTATATCACAGGTAGTTTGGAAGACAGTTTTGACCTATTATGCAATTAACAGTGTGTGAAACCTGAAGCTTCTGGTGCAAATTCACTGAGAAGTTGGAGACATTCTGAATCCAGCAATAAAAATTTTAGAAATGAAAAATATTTGCATATTCATAGATTGTGAATTTTTCAATAAATTAGATGGAGATCATGCACGAAACATAGTTTAAAAAAAAACAAACGTGTCAGACACAAATTAATATTAAATGCAGACATTTCTGGAAGCGATCTCTAAACTTATAAAAAGGTCACATGTGTTAAATGCTGCTATATGATGTTATATATTTAATTTACATGTTTCCATGATAATAGTATGAATATATATGGCACATAATCAGAGTTTTACAAAGTGCTAGGCAAAAATAAAGGAATGCTGAATGGTATCAACAGTAATACAATTGTTATAAAACACTTTAAATAAATTAAATAAATTAAAGGGGATGGTAGACAAGATTATATAATAAAAACAATGAAATCAGAAGGCGCAGTAAATACAGGTTAAGACAAGAAGTCCAAGCCATACAAATAAGTCTTCAAACAACATGTAAATATATTAACAGAATCAACCATTTTGTTCCATATTTTATTGTCCATATTTGTAAAAGCTCAGTCCCCTTTAGACATGTGTTTTTAACTCATTTCTTCTTCAAGAACCTTCATTTTTCCTTGAGGCGGCTCTCTTTTTTTAGGACATCTGCTGTGTGAGATTATGACATTTACATTTTAAAGTTTAAGCACGTAGCTGACATATAGCGCAGAAAATTCAGTCCCTGAGCTCCAACATTTCAAGCAAACAATACAAAAATGCTAAGTTCACAGAAATACTAAATTAGCCTGATGATATTCCTGCGGCAACAGAGTGAGTGTGAAAGAGCCATGTGCAGAGGAAAAAAGAAAAACGCTAAGAGCCTAGGAGATAAAGGGTAGAGGAAGACAGGATGAGTAAATTACCGCAAGATGTGGACTAAAGAATATTGTTACTATTACGTTCCTCTTGAAGAAAGTTTTTAACATGCAAGAAAGGTCATAAGAGAGTCCTTTCTTCAAAGTGGGTATAGAATATTATCTGTGGATCCAGGAAACCTTACCTTTAGGGTTGGGTGATATGATGTGGATATACTGTATATAACTTTGGGAATTTCAGAGATTTTGCCATTCTGTTTATACTGAGGTATCTCTCCCTGTAATATTAATTTATCAATGTAATGAATATCTTTATTTGCGGGCAAGTCCTGGCATTAGTCCAGAGCAAATATTACTAATTGGTGGTTTAATCTGGGAAAAGTCTTTCAATTGATTTTCCAGACAATTTACTGTATAATTATATGTAGCAATTTTGGGCTCTAGAAATTACTGCACATATACCAAATTACAAGACTGAATCCAAATTGTCCATCTTACTTACCCTTTTCACTTTTGTCATTCCTTTGTCTCCACCTCGTAGGTGGGCATTCACCCTGATCATCATCTCCTCCTACACGGCCAACCTAGCAGCCTTCCTGACTGTCCAGAGGATGGAGGTTCCCATTGAATCTCCCGACGACTTGGCCGACCAGACAAACATTGAGTATGGCACCATCCATGGAGGGAGCACCATGACCTTCTTCATGGTACGACCCACTACAGCAGCTACGGCTCTGGTTGGCTTTGTGTTTGAGATTTGTGAAAGGGGATTTGTGTGTAAAAAATCAAAGAGATTTTTTTCACACCATCATTTGGTATTTGTGTGTGTTCATATCTGTGTGCATGGTAAATTGTGTTGTTTTTTAAGGCAGTTGGTTAACTCTAGAATCTGACAATTTTTCACAAGGTTTTTGCGTTTTTGACTGCATGTGTGATTTAGTGTTTTTGTCTTTACTGTCGTGCCTGGAATGAGTGGTTGTCCTTGTATTTGCTACTATATGTCTGAGTTCCTCTGTTGTTTTCTTTATGGCTGTTTGTGTTTGTGTTAAGTGGCTGACTGCCTGTGTTTGCTTATGAGAGCGCTTCGGGCATCTGTGTTGGCATCTGTGTTTGTCATAGAGCGTGTGGGTGTGTGTGTGTGTGTGTTTTGTCTTTTCTGTGTAGGTGTGTTTGCACATGGGAGTGTGTGTAGGTGAGTGTATTAAAACATATGTATTTGTTTATTTGTGCGCATGCATGGAAAATGGCTACATGCCACATTGTGAGTGTGTGTGCGTGTTTTGCCTTCTCGTGGTGTTGAGTGTGTGAGCTGTCCACATTGAGGATATAAGAAAGAGTGGTTTATGTTTGCCTACATAAGCCAGTTCCAATGCTACAGTACATTACCCCACTCAATGCCTAATCTGCACACACACAGACGATACACATCCGCATTATTACACACAGATACCGCTCTCTCTACATTTTGCCTTTCTTCTCACAGACAATATGAAGAGATACAACATGTAATTGTACACTTTAAACACTTAATCCTGTTTTGAAGCTTGCCATATTTTGTTAAGTGCTGAACCACCTCCCGTGCTGATTTACCTCCATATGTATGAAAGATGATGCATCAGTTACACCATGAGCAAATAATCTGTTGCCTTGATTCACATCGTTTTTTTTCCACTTTACCCTTTTCTCTCCTTTCTCCCTCTATTTGCTGTTTGTTTTACTCTGCTTGTCATTATTCACAGTGGATTCTCTGTTCTACATGTACTTCACTCCCCTGTTTATCAAGGATGCTCTTTTTCCTTTCTCGTTCTTTCATTTTATCAACTTCCATTTGATTTCTACTTCAAAGTCAGATGATAGGACATGATAGGAACCTCGAATGTACAGACACACAACTGTAGTCAGTGTTTACCATGGCTGTGTTCCCATTCCTCTGCAGAACTCACGGTACCAGACCTATCAGCGGATGTGGAACTACATGAACTCCAAGCAGCCCAGTGTATTTGTGAAAAGCACAGAGGAGGGCATCGCCCGCGTGGTCAACTCCAAGTATGCCTTCCTGATGGAGAGTACCATGAATGAGTACTACCGTGGCCTCAACTGTAATCTCACACAGATAGGAGGCCTGCTGGACACCAAGGGCTACGGCATTGGCATGCCACTGGGTAATAACACTCATATGTAATTTTTCAATTAAAACATAAATTACAAAGTGCTTGGAGCAACTGATAATGTAGTAAAATCTGTACATTTTATAAATTGCTAAAGGGAATAGCATCACAACAATAATGCAGATTCATTAGTTCATTACAGTAACTTAAATTATCTCAGCATAATTATGTTATTTCATCATTAGTTTAACACATGTTACATTCCTTAAGAAGTAATCATTACGTTATTAGAGATAATAAATGTCTAAGTAAAATGTAATCAGGTAATTTATTACATTCTTTTTTACTATATTTACTATTAAGAGAAATACGTATATTATCACATTTGTTGAGTTACTTTAATTAAAGTTTATCACATTATGAGTTGCTACCATGGTTTATCAACAAGTTAAATACCAACGCAAAAGCTAAATTATAGTAGACAAATAAAGTTTAAAAAACTTTAATGACATTTTCACATGTATTTGAAACCTATAAATAACCTTCAGTAGCCTTTTGTCTTTTCACCTCTACTGACAAGATCTAAGGCTATGATTGGCCTTGTCAGGGGTTTTATTGATTCCGTCTTTGATAAGACCTATAATTAATTTATTGATAAATTATAATTTATAATTTATTTTTTTGGTCCTGCTACAAACACTTTTCAGGAGTCTTGCCGCAGCTTGTGGATTTAGGCAGAATAATCAGTATTGTAGTAATCAAGACAACAACATATCAAATTATGTGTGGTTGTCTGTGTTTTACTTTATGTAACAAATTATTTAAGTAGAATTCAGTAGAATAGAAACACAGATGTTACTTCAGCTTTAAACAGATCAGAGATAACATCTTAATATTATGTTAAAGTACCATTTTCCCAATTTCACAGTGCTTGTGACCCCTCAATATGAAGCTGCATCCACTGCGCTTGCAGCCCCTCATCACAGGGTGCGTGTTTGAGCTGTGAACAGTTCAGCTGAAGAATGACATTCCATTATTGGACTGCTTAAAAAAAGCAAAGATTAGAGTAGAGTCTGAAAAATGAACACAACAGTGTGCAGATTTTCTTATCTCCTCCCCTGGTAATCATCTCATAACCCTTTAGATTGATCTTGCAGTGGGCTCAGAGGATTGAATTTGCAGTGATATTCTTGCATTCAACATGTCAGATATCCAGCCCTGAGCATCAAGGTTGTGATATATTGTGATACAGCTTGCTTACAAATGTCATTGGGCTTTTGGTACTGTAGTAATGGAAAACAACGGCATTGCAGTGAACAAGGAGTCCAAATTATAGGACACGGAATTGTACCACATGTAGCTAAAGGGGCAGAAGCAACATAATCACCAAAGGGACTCACAGTTCAACATGAAAGTTAAGAACAATTCAGTGCAGTACCAGGTATATAAACATGTTACATTACAGTCAGTGGTGTCACACAGATTTAGTTAAAAATATACAGATGGCATATATAACTAAAATTGTCAGGGTTTGTGTGGTGAGGCAGATTGGTGGACCCAAACGCAGGGCATGTAGGCTGACAGATTTCTTAAACAAACTGAGGGCGAAAAGTGTCATTAAACAAACTGAGGGCGAGCACACTTACTGGTAAAGTGGCTGAAAACAGAATCCAGAACAAAGTAATCCAAAGTGAAATCCAGAAACAGGTGTGTGATTCAAAATCCAAAGAACAGAGGCAGGCAGGCAGGCAGAGAGACAGCAGGGAAAACAGAGAGAGGCAGGCAGAGGCAACAGGGGGCAACAGAGAGGCAGGCAGGCAGAGACAGTTAAGGGGAAACAGACGGAACACTTGAAAGGCAGACATGGGGCAAACTTAATAACCAACACAGACAGAAAACATGTAACAAAATAGCAGACAAGAATCTAACTTCAGACAATAACAGAAACCCATGTAAACAAACAAACACCGACCAACTATAACACAGGGATCATAACAGACAAGACCTGAATGAGAACACAGAACTAGAACACAGAGTACAAAGCAGATTAAACCAAAATGATGCAGAGAAAGAACTAGAATCAACATGAACTAAAGCACAGGACTAGGAACAAAGACATGGAACAAAAACCCAAACTCCCCTACAAGACACACAGACAGACAGAACTAAAACCCTGACACAGAGGAACCAAATCAAAACACAGAAGGCATGGCCAAAATAATATAATCCAGACAAACTCAGGACAGGATTGTGACAAAAATTGTGTTAAACAATCTCTATCATCTGATCTTAAAATACTTTCTCTTTAAACCTCATCAAAAGAAATAAATAAATAAACTCAAATGACTCTGGGAGAGGCAGAAACACCTGCATGAGATCAATTATGCTAAATAGACACATGTAGTAGTACTGATGGGTGAGAGATTAGAGCTAAGAAATGTCTTGTACGTGGTTGATTTATTTTTTATCGAAGGGATTAGTAAGTATTTCAACTGGAAGTAATGAACAAGCAGTTAATTGCTTTTCCACTCACGTCCAGCTCTTCTGAAGCCCCCTTCTTTAGCACATAGAGGTAGTTTCAATTCATCGCTGCGATTTCTTCTAACAAAGAGGAGGAGGGCATGGCCAGAGAAAGGACGGAACAGGACAGAAAGTGAGATATGACGGACTAGATGATGATGAAAGATGAAAGCAGCATTACTGTACATCAGCATGCAGAGCAGACACAGACAAGAAGAGACGGACCAGAGAGGAGAAAGAGGTCTTGAGGTAGACCACATGGAGAAACATTTAAATATTTAATAATACTCTGAAAGGGATGGTTCACCCATGTAAAAACAAAAACGATTTTATTGACAATTTGGACAGAACCAGTCTAACTTTTTCCAGCTAAGCTAAATATCTCTTGGCTATAGCTTCATACTTAATGGACAGATATGAGACTGGTATCTTCTCATCTAATTCTTGGAAGCAAAGTGAATAAGTGTATTTCCCAAAATGTTCCAAAACTATTCCTTTAATCAGTTGAATTCAGTTTGATGTCATTGCATGGACAATACACACAATGACAATTCATGTTAAAATATCCAAAAAAAGTTCCACAGTGCAGAGAGCAATATATGCTGCTAGCCAGGAGTTCCGGTTCTGTATTGCAGCGGGAAGCAAAACTGTGTTTTCGGAGGGTTTGTCATGGTAGGAAGTGATTTGTAGCACCTCCCAAAGGATAATGGCTAGAACAAGTGATGATAAATGCTAACTGAGATCATTTTCTCTGCCATGTTTTTCGGCAGTTTGGTTTAATTTGACAAAATTGCCGTTCAAGACCCACTATGCCCATTAGAATAATTCACGGAACAAAGCTATTTTCATATGGTCTGTTTTCTTTCAATAAGTAGTTCCACTGAAAACTGTTCACATCGAGGTCTGCTGATTATCTTCATTAGTAAATGACACTAAGGTAAATGAGAAAATGTATTTGCAATTTCTGGTGAACTGACCCTTTAAACCATACCATTATTTTCTACTGTATCTAGTTTATAACATGCTTTGTATGCTGTCTGACCAGCAGCTGTACCACTGGCTCTGTCTGGTTGTAATCTCGCTCTTTATCTCTTACTAATCCTCTCTTTATTCTCAGTAAGATCACTCGTTGCCATCTCTAGGCTGCGACAACCTGTGATTCTGTCTCCTTTTCTCTTACACATTGCTCATTTCATGTTTTTCTCCTCTCTTGTTCGGGCTCTTTTACTGCACCTTTTTTGTCCTCCTTCACTTGCTCTTATCCTTGATTTCCTGTGATTTGCCAGGGTCCCCGTTCAGAGATGAGATCACGCTGGCCATCCTCCAGCTGCAGGAGAATAACAGGCTGGAAATACTGAAGAGGAGGTGGTGGGAGGGAGGCCAATGTCCCAAAGAGGAGGACCACCGTGCCAAGGGTCAGTCGACCGCAGCTGCCTGTCTCCTCTCACTGCTCTCTAATGTCCCCAGTAATAGTCTCCTCACTGTCTGCTGCAGTCCAGCTAATGGCTAACGCCTAACCTAATGTCCTTGTGAAGGGTGCTTAGCGCAATCTTGTTTCCCAAATGTCTTCTGTTTGTCTCAGGTGGTGTGTAATGGGAATTTTATTAGAGTGAGAGTGTCTGTTCACGTGTGTTGTGTACAATGCGCATGTTTATGTGTGTGTGTCTATGTCGAAATGACAAAGACAATGAAAATGCCTCTGCATTTATGCTACTGCTGTCAGATGAAAATCTCTTTTAAAAATGGTTTTGGTAACTCTGAAAAGAAAAGACTTCATGCCTTACTTTTCAGCATCATTTAGCTTCATCTGTACCATGTATTGCAAGCGTGTAGGGGGCCTATAATTCTGGTATTCATTCAGTCACTTCATCATGGTCCATTTACATTTTTTAGTTCAATTGAAAAAGGACTCCAGTGAAAGGTCAAAATTGGAGAAATCTAGACTTTAGTCCCTTGTATGAGCCAAGCTCCAAAAATACTGGCTCCTACACTTACATCCTCCCTGAGTGGTAAGGTCACTGTCTTTCAAATTCTCTGCAGTTTGTTACAGAGACTGTCTATTAAAAATGTATGGTCTCCAACCCGAGATTATGAAAGTGAGGTAATGGAGTAATTTTCTCAGACTTAAAGGAATAGTCTGACCATTTTGGGAAATGCGCTTATTTATTTTCTTGCCGAGAGTTAGTTGAGATGATTGATACCAGATTCTTGTCTGTACAACAACTATGAAGCTACAACCAGCAGCTGGTTATCTTAGCTGATCATAAAGACTGGAAACTACTTATCATGTCATATCTCGTTTGTTAAATCTGTGCAAATATGTAAGGGTAGGTCATCGTCAAGATTGTACATATTTAGTTAACTTCGGAGAGAGCCAGGCTAGCTTTTTTCCCCCTTTTCAAGTCTTATTGCTAAGCTAAGCTAATCAGTTGCCAGTCGTAGCTTCACACTTATTGTACAGACAAGGAAGCGGTATCAATCTTGTCATCTAACTCTCTCAGAAGAGAGCAAACAACGCTGCCCCAAGATGTTGAATTTTTCCTTTAACAGAGCTCCTTCAGAGCCATAGAAGACATTACACAGCTGTATTCACAGGGTCTATTGTACTCCCCAAGATTAGTAAGCAACAAAAAAAACCCATTAAAAACCCAGCCAGCGTGGGTATGTTTCAGTATGTGTATACTAATGTTTGTCTCCTGTGGCCCACTCTCAGGTCTGGGCATGGAGAACATTGGGGGCATCTTCGTGGTGCTGATCTGTGGTCTCATCATTGCTGTGTTTGTGGCCATTATGGAGTTCGTGTGGTCGACTCGCCGCTCGGCAGAGACCGATGAGGTATGCCCCCATACCTGCCCTCGCCGACCCCACAGACACACCCCAGTAGGTTCCCATGGCATCCCGCCAACCCTTTTGATTATGTTGTTTTGTGTGTACGTGTGTGTATGTTAGTGTGTGAGAGCGAGTAGATTTTTTCCAGCTTTTGCCTCCACTTGTGTTTGTGTCTTTGTTTGTTTGTGTTGTAACATCTGAGGTTCAATGTGTTATGTGCATGTGATATGAGAGGAATGTTCAAGTATGCGGCACTGAACTGCTGTCAAAATGTATACAGCAAACAGAGAATTTGATTTTACTTTGCATGTCCTGCCTGTTTTGAAGTCACTGTGCCTTTGTAGCGTTTGGTGTTTAACAGTATGGCACTGTGTTTGTGAGCTAAACTTGATGGTACGGATAAGCAATATTGAGAAATGCCAATATCTGCTTGCATAAAAAAGTAGTGTGAACTTTTTCCCTGGCATTAAATGTCATGATGTATCTTCTTTTACATGCCTCACATGTACGCTGGTATTCTTCGTTTCCATTCTTGGATTACTTCTCACCCATTTCACTGTGTGTCTCCCTCTATCTCTCTCTCAAACACACACCTCCTGTCATTCGGCCATCAGTGTCTCTTCTCCGATAATGAGTACTGTTTCTGTTTATGTGAGCACATGACTTTTTATTGTTAATTTGATGAGAATGTTGTTTGTCTGTAGTGGACATATTGATGCATTTTGTTTGTCCTGTGTGCAAATTGCAGTAGTCATGCTGTTGGAATGATGGGAGAGATGTGTGGGTGTTAAAGTGTGTCTTACTGTGTGTGAGTGCACAGCTGCTGTATGCGTGAGTGTGCCTTTTTGTGTGTGTGCACCTGAGTTTGCAGGCCTGCCTGTCCGTTCATAGTGCATAGTGCCATAATGAAGTGCCCATAAACTAAACAACATTTTGGTGTTTTGTGTGTTTGGATTGTAATAACTCTCTCTGCTCCTTGGATATCCTCCCATCTCTATCCATTTCTACATCCTTCCCCATCACCTCCTCATTTCTGTTTTCAAACCATCCCTCCATCTGTTAATCTCTGTGCCCTCGCTTCTCCTGCGACTTTTTTGTTACCCATGCCTTACTGTGTCTGTTCTGCCTTGTTCTTCTTTTTCTTTTCCTTTGAAATTTTCTTGTTTACCCTCCGCCCTCCTATTTATGTACTGCCTTACCACTGTCTTGTTCTGCTGCCTGCCTACTTTGTGTCTGTGGCACCCCTCCTACCTTTGCCTCCTTCCCTTCCGTTTTTCCCTCTTTCCTCCCTCCTTCGTTTCCTCCTTTAGGTGTCTGTCTGTCGGGAGATGATCACAGAGTTCCGAAACGCCGTCTCCTGTAAGAAGAGCTCCCGTATGCGCCGCCGTCGGCCCCTCAGCAGCTCAGCAGCCCTGCGCCACCCCACACGCATAGCTCTGGGGGCCCCTCGGCCCTTGCGTCTGGTCCGGGAGATGCGCCTCAGCAACGGCAAGCTTTATAGTGGAGCTGGCCCACTGACAGGTGGAGCTGGAGGTGGAGCAGGAGGGACAGGGCTTTCCGATCTGGGTCCAGGGCCACAGCGGATTCTAGATGATCCACTAGGGGCCAACACCACCCCTCCGCCACCAGCCCCTACCCCGGTAATGCTGCCGACCCGCAGCTGCGCCCATGTAAGGATCTGTCAGGAATGCCGGAGGATCCAGAGTCTGAGATCGAGCAGCAGTATAGGATCAACCACAACAAGAATACCACCTTCATCAGCACCCTTGCCCAGGCTACCCCCACCCCCACCCCCATCCTCATCCAACACAGACAGTGAGGGCGGAGGCGGGGCCAGCCCGAGGCGGCCACACCACAGCCCCCCACCTCATACGTCCCGACCCATTCCCCCTCCACAAAACAGCAACACCACAGACCTATTGGGCGACCAGGACTGAGACAAGAAGCAATGGGCTGGATGAGAGGGCCACAGGGAGCCAGCGATGTTACTAACAAACATTTGTGCTGCTGAGAGAAATACTGCTTGTTTCCACAGGTGAAATTCATCTAAGAACAAAAGAGGGAGAGATTGAGGAAAAAACATTGAACTTTGCGAGCTCAGCCAATCGAAAATGAGATGACCTTTAAAAAGAGGAATGAACAGGGAAACCCGTAATCCTTTCTCCAGTTGAGCTTCAGGCCTACAGATACAGAACTGGCTACAAGCAAGCTGTTAGATGGTCACGGGTTAAGCTTCTGTAATCAACTCCGAAGAGCAAATCTGAGTGGAGATGCACATGACCTGATGATGGTTTCCATTGGCTCCTTTTCCCTCCTTACTCCCCTCTCACTTCACCTTTAGATTTGAGGGTGCTGGTTTTCTTCCACAGACACTTCCCTGGAAGCTAACTACACCTGTAGTAAAATGAAGCCTTGTTGGAGGACATACTGTATCCGTATGTGATGTAAAACAGGCAACTTAAAAGACTTCAAGAGAATTATTTCCTGTTGTTTTTTTTTCTTTTGTTGTCTTTCTTCTTTTGTTACCATTGTTCTAAGTGGGAATTACACAGTTAAATACAGACTATGTGTGACACTATGGTGGATTATAACATACTAAGAAACTTGACTGCGGCTAGTTTTGTGTCCCTCCCTGAGCCCCACAGCTGCTTTTAGGAAGGTATCAGGTAAGGTGGATGAAACGACTTCAAGGCAACATAATGCAACCAGTAGCAGAGGAAACTGTCAGTCTGCCTTTCTTTACACTGTGCGTGTGTGTGTATGTAAAAATTTGTGCTTCCTGTAAGTTCGTCTGTAAATACACAAAGCAAGCAGAACCATGTACCCAGCAACAGCACCCTTCTACAAATGTTAGATTATCAGACAGCCACAAAAAGAGAAGAGTGAGAGAGAGGGCGAGTGTTTGAAATGTGAAATTAATGTCCCTCGTTATCCTGGGTAACGCTTGCCAAGCCTTTACTTCTTTTTCACCTCTGTTCACACAGCGTAGAAGAGATAGAGAGACCGGGCGAGGCAGAGCCAGAGACAGAGGGGAAAGATAGAGAGCAACAGAGAGAGAGGACACAGAAAGAAGCAGAGAGTGAAAAGGACACTCCTGAATTTGAATGAGAAATCCCTAACTGAACGACTTCCATTATTAGATCTTTCCTGATCTGTTAATTCTGGGCATCTTTTAAGGGGCTTGTTAATGCGCCAGCAGGCTGTAGCTGCAGCTTTCTCCCTTCTCTCTATTTAACAGACAGACTTGGCTGTTCACTGTAGAGGCTCCTGCCAGAGTGATAGACTCAACACAGCCTTGTCAATACTGTCTCAAGCTTTTGATCGCCTAATTACTCCCTTCGGTGGCTGGGGACTCATTCAGGAGGGGGTTGAAAACAAGAAAACATGCTGATAAATAGATTTAGAAGAAATACATGCTTTTTACTCTGGCTGCAAAGGGAATCTGGTCTCTTTTAATTATGTAGTTAATGTTACAGCCCTACAGTTGAGTGAAACTCCCACTAAAACATTTTAAACTCTACAGTCCCTACTAGCTACAGTGCTTAAAGGGAATACACTGGTGGATTTGCATGTTTTAGCCCTTTAACTACAAATTGTACACTTCATATTATTCATAAGACAGATTTCAAATCTCCCAAGTAGCCACTGCTTTTACAACACATAATCATGGTGTAAAAATCACATTGCACAAACTTGCTTTAGATAGCTGGAACATTAAAGGATAAGGCTGGTGACATTCTATATTTTTATTATTGTCAACAAATCCAATGAAAAGACCAAAACCACCAATCCATTAATCTGACACTAAGTAGCCAAAGCCTTATGTAGCGTATTCCTTTGTGCCATGGACCTCCATTGTTTAAAAAACAATTAAAATGAACAATAAAATCAATAATTGTTGCACTGGTTTGAGTAGAAGTTTTTAAAATGAAAGTCTATATTTGTGAACATTTTTGCATCTTCAGTGGGGCCAAATGGGATTGTTGATGAGCACCACAAAAAGGCTGGGGAAGTCAGAAAGTTTTGAAAGACAGACTAACACACGAGATTTGTTGAGAAGAAGAAAATTATAAAATTCTGCCAGCTTTATCATTTAAATCCGGTTTATTTTATGCACCGTCTTATTGATTTGAATTAAATAAAGCTCTTGCTTCCATTGATGTTCACGATCACAAGAAAGAGATCTGGTCAGTAGTAAAAGAATGAGCTGCAGTCCACTTATTTACACAAATGCAGCACAGATATCAGGTGTGATTGGTTACTGCAGCATGGTTTCATTTTAGTTTACCCTAATCAAACGTGCCCATGATTACTTTTATGTGCTGCAGCTGTGTTCTCTGTGGTAAAACACATCTGTGAAAGGGTCCCATCAGAAGCAAATATTACTGTGTCAAACAACTTAAACAGTATCACATTTCCTGATATGTTGCACAATAGCCCATCAACCCCATATTATATATATATTGTTTGATATGATGTCATTATGAAGTGCTGTATTAGCATTTTCTGCACTGCAGGTCATTGACTCATCAATTTCTCAGTGTTCATTGAATCAGTTACCTAATAAGTTCCCAAAACATTCACTGTAGAGTGACTCACTGCTTACTGCTGAACTATGGGGCAGTTTGACACACAGCCTTAGTTATAGTTAGCATAGTATACTGTGCTATTAAAAGGAAATGCTGACATCCAAGATCTGAGGTTTAGCTATTGCAACGTTTTCAATGCAAGATATTAGTGAATTCCCATCATCCTGTTAAGTGTCCATGTTTGCTTATTGTTCATCTTTTTTGTTTTATTTACTGACAGCAGATCTTTTGAATGTAATGCTTTTCAGCAGCAACAAGGACACAGTCCCTCACTGGCTTCCCACCCATTCAGATTCAGCAGTAATGCGCCAAACCACCAGTTTAACCCATTACAAATGAACCCTTGATAACTGGCATTGTTGTTTAGGCAAACATTGCATTGCTGTATAACGGCAAGCGTTTCGCAGTGAAGCTGATTTGTTGACACTGTTGTGCTCAAGATAATGAATGATAACATTGTTTGCCCACATTATCCTGTTTCTCTGAATGATTGCTGTCAGCAGAAGCATGCCTGGATTTCATGTGTCTCTTTCTGTTTACTTCTGCTATTGTGTTCAGAATGCTGACAAGGCACCAGGAGCCAACCAAACTTTCCACATGGTGGTTACAGTAAACAGACACACACACGCTTGCAAACAAGAGACACACAATATCTTCCCTTCTGCTTCCCTTACCCACTGGCAGTTTTTTTCTTTCATTTTAAAATGTGTCTTCAGTGTCTTCTTTGGTTTGTTCTGTGTACAAAATCACAAAACTTGATATTTGACAGCACCACATTGTCAATAAGTGACTATCAACAGCTTTAAACCATCAGCTGAAGCATTTATAAGCTGCAAAGCATTACTGTAGAGAGACAAGAGGAGGGTACAAACCCTAAAAAGCCCAAATATTGCTAGTATGAATATCAGAGGGAAGGGAGGGTCACAAAACAAATCTGGGGTGTCTGAATGGTCACCCCACAAAACAAACTTTTTTGTTTACTTTTATGTTCTTTTCTTTGGTATTTTTTCATATTTCTATACCAGTGCTAAATGGATTATTAAAACTGATGATGAATATTATTATTAAATTGTTGTTATTATTCCTATTGAAGAGCAAGAGGTTCTATAGTGTGATTGTGGGTGAAGGGTATGAGATGGGAGGTGTTCGGGTGAAGGTGCAATGACAGACAGATTGCCCTGTTGTTCAAACCTATAGACACACAAACTTCTTTTGGAATAAAAATATTCAAATTGTCCCACAGTGACATGTGTCTTTGTTTTCTGGTTGATATGATTTACTGCTATGAAAACAATGTAATCATAACACACTCTCTTAAAACGCCATTGGTCTTATCTTCATGCCTCTTACCTTTTAAACAGAACTCCACAGTATAAAGAAAAATGACAAACTAAAGATAGGTGAAAATGTGGAACTTCATAAAGCAACAATAGCCACTAATACAAAGTTCTGTTTTAAAGTAAATGTAGAGAGAGTTTAAAGAACCGTTCACTGTAGGTTCTGCCTATCCTGTTGCATTGATTTGCATTTGATAACAGAACAGCAAATAAAAACCAAAGAAATAAGTTCAGCTGAGAAAAATTGACATAGAGCATCTACAATCTAATTTCCCCACAGAAATAGAATTGGTCAGTTTCACTAACATTGATTCATTGTTGTCCAAAAACTAATGAAAACACACAAATGAGCCACACTGGCAATATTCCTTTATTGTAATGAATTATGTAGCCTCAAACTAACTCCAAGCTCATCTTGTCTCTTTCAATCACTCACTCATCAATTGACCGCCTGTGTCTGAAACACAAACACGCTTTTATCAAGGAAACTGAACAAACTAGAGTTATACATTAATATGGTGCTGTTAAAAGAAGAGAAGAGGAACTTCTGACTTTTTTCTTACCAGTGTCCACGCCTTGTCTGACCAAAGACTCACCAGTTATGATTAGTTCTTTTGCACATGATTACCTGATTCAGAAGTGAATTTTCTTCCAATTCATAGACATTTTAAAGTACAGTATGTGCTTTCATAAAACAAAGAGTCGCAGCTTCTCCTTATAGATTGAATGGACTGAATGTAAAATTAACTTAGTCTAGTGTCTGCAGTGATACTGTAGATGATAAAGATTCCATACAACACATCACACACACACACACACACACACACACACACACACACACACACACACACACACACACACACACACACACACACA
>JAPMOB010243330.1:0-19932 GCA_029875015.1 Lepomis gibbosus | reverse complement strand
TATATATAAATAAAAAACAACTTATTCCTGAGTCGCCTTCTTATGCAAGACTGCAAGACATGAGTCTGCTCTCACTGCTAAGATTCTCATTCTAAGTACTTCCATTGATGACAATAAAGCTTCAGCTCGCTGTAATTGGACAGAACAGCTGAGGATGGTAATGAGAATTATTTCTCTGTTGGCCTAGGATGATGTGCTCTGAATTCTGGACACATTTATCATCTCTCCTCCCATTGTCACCATCTTTTAGAAGGCTTTACTGAGGTACAAGGTGGCCAGTGTGTGAATATTTATGAACAGTAGTGTGCCGATACACATACCAATGCCCATTTTGTAATCACATGAGGCCTCTTGTGTTGCCCTAAAATTTGGAAGGTGCTCAAATAGGAACTGAAACCAAAATGAAGCTAAAAAAAGAAACAAATATTTATCTGTTGTAAAAGTATACAAGGTTTTATGAAGGTTATGAAGGTTTTTAAATGAAGACACACACACACACACACACACACACACACACACACACACACACACACACGTGGTGAGGCTTAAGCATGCTGTAATTGGTTAATTAATTACATTGGCACCACTTCCACTCCAAAGTTGATCCAATCTTCACCATCTGTGAAAGAAAGCATTTCTTGGATGCCATTATTGTGTCTTATCAATAGAATTTTAAAACTCCAAACCATTTGCCTGTGACATGCAAATGAATGTGGCAGCAAAGATGCAGAAAAAGGATATGAGCTGTGTTTCAGCGTTGTTTGTAAACTTAAATTATCTTAGTGTTGTGATCAGACATAAAGCTTTGAACTCTTTTACATATTGCAAATCTAGGCTGATCAATTTCAGCACGGGCAACCACTTTCCATTTACAGCTTTGTGAAAAAACCCCAAAAACATTTCTCTGTGCTACTTCTGCAAAGTTGATGCAACCTTCACACTTTATTGCAAGAAAGCAGATGTCGTTTGGATGCATTCAGAGCAGCTTTTTCAAGATGGTTCTTGACTTGGTGATTTTGGGTTAATTTAAATTTGGTTCAGGCAAACCTTTGCCAAAGAGCTTTCAGTTTAGAGGTGTAGAGCACATGGCTTATAATCACTAGAGCCTTAAAGTCATAGGTGAACAGGAAATCGCAACCATGTACTACAGCAGTGGTTCCCAACCGTCAGCCCCATCAGATGAACTCAGGCACCTCTTCATCAACACCACTGACACCACAAATGTGTTAATTGATTTTAAACTGAATGTTGATATTGTTACACTATTTTTAATATACAGTTGAACTGTCAGAATTTAGTTAGGTTGGGTCAAGTTTGCATTTACACCACTGGTGGCAAAAGTTAGACGTTAGACCAATCATTACTTTTAGCTATTTGTTTTTAGCTTTTATCCATTACATTTATCCATCTATCTAATCAACTACTTGTAATAATAATTTTAGCTAACTGTTTTAACCATTTATATTCCTTTTAATGTTAGCTATCAATTTCAACCATTTAACTGTTACTTTTAGCAAATTATTTAGCCTTAAATGCTCATTTCAGCTGTTACAACTCACTCAATATCTTTTTGTAAAATTAGTTGAGCTACTTCACAATTTTTATATGTAGTCCCTGGGCTGCAAGTACCCCTTATGGGTAATCAATGTGAGAGACACATGCAACATTTATAATAACTGAAATTCTTTTTTTATTGAGTGAATCATCCCTGTGGTTCTGTCACAAACACTCATTCCACTTATTGCAGACTATTTGGCTGTGACCTAGCAGGCAGTGAAGACACAAACAGGAAGTGAGCCATTTCTCTGTAATGGTTTCCCCACTCACGATCAAAGTTCCTCAGCTGGTAGATGACTCCACATTGTACCTGTGTGCAGTCTACTGTGCTTGATGTGCCTTTGCCTGCCTCCCACACCATTGCCGCTTGCTGCGAACAGTATGTTCTTGCTTTTAATGTACATTACAAATTACTTTTCTGCCACGACAGTTTCATAGAAATTCATGCTCGGGGCCAGATTTCTGTTTGTCTGTAAAACAAGCCAGCATTTAGGCACTTGAGTGTATTACTTTCCATGAAAGTAGCACCTGATGAAGGAAGTTATTATGGACATTATGTTATGATAATGTCAGCTGTGTTTGTGAGGCCACACTATCTGTATAGTTAAAAAGCTGGAAATTTATATCAAGCCATGTGCTCATACATAATAAAGAAGAGAAGTCTGCCACTGGGAATCAGAGACAGATATTCACTGTTGACATATTTTGAAGAGTGGAGTTTTGTGAATTCATGGCAAAATGGAAAGTGCTCCAAATTGCTTTGGAGGCATTAGTTGAGAGGATTAAGTGATTTTTCAGGACAGAAGTCTACATATGCGCACACAAACACACTTACACAAGGGCCAGCTATTATCATGCTCGACATGCTAATCTCACCCCCTGGGTGAATACATAAATCACAATGTGAGGCCAGGCCAAGCAGGCAGTAAGTCATGTGGCTGGTGATCACACTGTTATCTCTGCTGTCCCACTGATCCTCCTCTTCAGGGAATGAAAGGTAATCTTTTTCCTGCTGCGGGCAGAAAATCGATAGATGGACCAAGCAGAGTTACCAGGTCACTTTAGTGTTGTGTGTGTCACAATATTTTATTGTTGTGTGGTATTTTTTTCAGCGGTTTGTAAATTGGCAGAAAGGTTTGTGAGACTTTAAGTTAACTCCTTGTTTTTGTAATGGGTTGGATATATAGTGATATCAAGGAGACTTGTCACACTGTTGAGGTGCAAATTCTCAGCTATTTATACAGAAAGGATTGGACAGGAGAGCTTTTTAAAAGAGCAATCATTTGTTTTGGTTTAAGACCATTCTGGTTTATTACAACCTGGATCTAATTTTTGTATTTTTTTGCCATAAAACTGATGGTTGTTGTTCGATCGTGCTTCTTCCCCAGTCAGACTTAGCTATAGCACTGATGATGAATACAATACGGTCATAACTGACAAAAAATGAACAAAACAGCCACCATGTCAATGAGCTCCATTTCTGGCTAAATCCTCACTTGTGACTTCTTTCAATTTTTAGGTCAAGTTGGGAGCTCCCCGACCTGCGGGATGGCAAGATCCAGGCCATCAGTGACTCGGATGGGGTCAACTACCCGTGGTATGGCAACACAACGGAGACCTGCGTCGTCGTAGGTCCCACCAAGAAGGAAAGCAAGTTCACCGTTAGTATGAATGACAATTTCTACCCCAGCGTGACCTGGGGTGTGCCTGTCAGTGAAAGCAATGTGCCTCAGCTTAGCAGCATCCACCGCGACCAGAGCTTTACGACCTGGCTGGTGGCTATTAACCAGGCCACCTCAGAGACACTCGTCCTGCAGACAATCCTCTGGAGGATGCGGCTTCACATCCACGTGGACCCGGAGAAGCCTCTGGGTCAGAGGGCTGTTCTGAATGAGCCGATAGCCCAGGAACAGCCTCAGATTCTGGGCAAGAATGAGCCCATCCCCACTAATGCCATGGTCAAGCCCAACGCCAACGATGCCCAGGTGCTGATGTGGCGGCCAAAGAATGGTGACCCCGTGGTGGTCATCCCACCCAAATACTGACCAGACTGGCCTTGGATACCTTAACAGTATCATCTCTTATTTGTTCTCGTTCTTTTGTTCCCGCTCATCACCAGCTCTCACTGCTTTAACCCTTTCCCTCTTTTTGCCTCAATATTCTTCTCTCTTATTTTATAAAAAGACAGACAGAGAAAAACCAGGCAGAGACGAATGATACCAGCTCTGAGAAAAAGACCAGCTGTTCCTTTGAGGCAGGCGTTTAACACACATTTAAAACTGGAGTGAACAAACTGCAACCATTCTACCTTCAAATTGAGTCGGGTCGCACTGTGCTAAATGAAATCATTGCAAAAATGAAAAACTAGAACTTTTTTTTTTTCTTTTTTCTTTTGATTCTTTATTTTGGCTGTTTTGGCCAAGTGATACAGAGTTTGTGAGTGTGGGTGGATTGAAGTATTTACATGACCATGTCTGCGCAAATGCAACATACATGGATATGCACAAACCTCGTGTATGAATACCAGTTGTCTTTTTATTTATGGGCTGGGAGAGAGTGCATTTACCTTTGTTTGTTGTTGTCGTTGTGCGCTTCACATGTCGAATTGCATTGGGTGACAAACTAGATTCTGGTATTTTTTAAAAAGAAAAACATGCAGGACATTCAATCCATGCTGCCTTAAGTTTACATCGCTTTCCACTGCAAACGTTTTCGCCTTAAACCAAGTGCAATGCAGCATTTAGCTAATTTCTCCTGTCTCTCCAGACCGTTGGTGCTGGCATGTGTGGGTTTAGGACAGGAACAATACCACAGAAGAAGACCTGGGTCTATAGTCTAGGCTTTAATGTTCAAGTTGCATTCACCTGACAAATGTATTGTCTATTGAGTACAACCAGCATTATGTGCAGACACTGTTACACAACCAAGCTAAGTAGTTGTGTTTCAAGTGTATTATGCAACAGAAGAGATGCTCTGTACTGATGGACATGCAGGGAACATCAGCAAACCCTTGTCAATAGGACTCAAGATAATAATGTGCAATAACAACCTGAGCAAAAAGTACAAATAAAGCACTCCTCAGTTAACCACATTTCATTCAGCTTATTCTGTTTATAGGCAGTTGTAGCATTCAACATCTAAAAAACAAGTTTTCCTGTCTCTGAATCGCTCCATCTCAGGGCCCCCTTCTTACTTCCTTCCCTTCTCTTTTTTCATCCATCCTGTCTGACCTACTCTTTCTTGCCACCATGAGTAACCAAGTGTTTCCATTGCTCACATTGAACAATCAGTACTTTGATTAATAAGCAGTCACACTAAATAACTCTTAATAACTGGAAAATAAGGATTTATTCTGCTGTGGTGGTTGTCATCTCCACGTGTCTGACAATCTTATAAACATTGCATTCATTATTGTTGCCTTCCTTTAAACCAAAAACACCCCTTTTCGTTCTTTCATATTTAAATCAAAACATGTATGCCTATCATGTTGTGTTTTTGTCCCTCATCCTAAAGCATCTGTAATTGTCATCTACACCAGTATTCTTCCTCCCCCGTCTTTCTCTCTCCCTCTTTTTTTAATCTGCCGAGGCTGAAAAGCAGAGCAGGAGGCATGCAAGTTTGATCTTGACTGCTCGGTTGGCATATAGATGACCCACTTCTCTGCTTTACCAGTTGTAGCTCTCGCCGTAGAAATGTGGGGCTCGTTTCCCTTTATTTCACCGCCAGCAAATGTAAGACAACAAGCACACACGTAAACAAGCATCTCGGGTCAGGTAAATACCAACATTAAATGAGATAAAGCCCATTTAACTGTTAATCTTTGAGAAGGGCTTTAACTGCAACCTGAAATCGCTCACACTTAAATCTGTTAATGAGCTCTGTAAGAGTTTGTTCCGTTAATGGCCAGTTTTTCACTTTCAGATGTTAGAAACTCCTAGCAAGTTCACTGTGCCCACCAAGTCCCTGTGTTTTGGCTCCAACCAAAGAAATAATTTGCATGCCAGTCTGATCTGCTCATGTATTTCACAAAGATCAGTCTGCTGCTGCTGTTTCAATGTATTAGCATCTCTCTACTATTGAGTGCACAAAGCATTCATCCGTCAAACTTGGTTCAGGCCACATTTCTTTGTGTTTTTTAGGATCTTGTGTCCATTCTGCCATTACAAAACTATGAATTATTTTGTGATTTTATTCAGAAGTTCTTTGATGTTGCTGCTATTTCTACCAAGACTGTAAAGAAATAGACATTTTTGCCTTCTTGCAAACAATTAGACGAGAAGATCAATGCTATTCTCAGTTTTGTATGCTAGCTTAGCTTAGCAAGACTGGAAGAAAGGGGAAACAGCTAACTTGGTTCTGTCCAAAGATAACAAAATATGCGTAACAGCACCTATGAGGCTCATTAATAAACACATCTTATCTCATTTTTTTAATACTTATAAAAACCGAGTTGGCATTTTACAGGCTGTGTTTCCTGTCTTTATGCTAAGTTAAGCTAACCATTTCTTGGCTGTAGCTTCTTATTTAGCATACATATTTGAGAGTGGTATCAATCTTCTCACCTAGCTCTTGGCAAGAAAGCAAGTATAATGTCTAGATACTTCTTTAGCCATGAGTGGGGTGGCTTCCAGTGTAAATCCAAATGGCATGAGAGTAGAATGACAACCTTACACACTATGGAGAATTAGCGAACTACAGGCTAATGATAATATCTAGCTGAACCAGAGCTCAAACATCAATACATGATGTCCATTTGATGCCACCAGCTAAACTGCTTTGTTCACATCATAACTAATTCTAAGCTTGCACACGCATCAGGCTCGCCCCCCGCTCCAGGCTGGGACGCAGGGCGTGGGTGGCAGAGGTAGACGGAGAAGAGACGTTAAAAGGCTAAAGGGGGGACTACTGTCATAATTAGATCTGCAGTGACACAGTTACATGCCCTAGATGGACTGAACTGTGTCGAGTAATGCTATGCAAGGCAAGGGCTGGCTGGACTCATGTGTGAGGTTCAAGTTAGGTTAGGTCAAATCTCAAAGGTGAGGGTCAGAGTGTTTGTGTGAGGGGAGATGTCAAAGTCCTACAATGTAGAGAGCCGAGTGGCAGTGAGGGAATGAATATGAAGGTGACAACACATTTAATCCATTTAGACATTAAAGCCATCTTAAAATAACGTTGACATTTGTCAAGTACAACTTGGATGTCAACCACAAGTTATTTCAATTTGCAGTTTGTTTTCATGGCAGTAGAGAAAGCTGTGGCTCATGTTATGAACTCACTGAACTTTCTGGCTGAAAGTAGTATGGGGCCATTTTTGTATCATGGACTGTTTTCCTTGTAATATCTTGCGATGACCTGTGGACACTGGAGAGTAGTCAAGCTGGACTACACGTAATGTAATTAAACCTTGACATGCAGAGTGGCCTGCACTCACAACATGTGTGTGTGTATATTAATGTGAGCGTGTGTGTTAAATCCTATTTGAGGGATTTAGGCAGTATAAGGAGTTTCACTGATGTGCTTCTGCTGTTGTTGAGTCATGATTCTTTCTCTCTGTCTCTCTCACACACACAGTCCAGGGAAGGTAACGTCCTTGTCATAAAACAGGGACAGAGCCTGCCCTCAAACACACATACACAGACAGACAGAAAGCCTGAGGGGAAAGGAGCAGGCCTGGCGTGGTATCTGATTGTCACAGCAGTGTCACATTGGCAGTGTGAACCCATTTATCAGCTCTGCACGTGGACCGTCTGAACACATGCAAATGCTAGAAAGCCATATGCACAAACACACCAGTTTACTAATAAACAGGAGGTGATCTAAGTATTGTTTGTGTTGATAAACTACAGTGAGCAGATTTTACTATGAAAGTATTGAGGGAATTGAGTGAGTGTGTATTATAGGACAAAGGGCACTGATTGTCTTCTCTGTGTGTCTGAATCTGAAAGATGTATATTTTATGTTCACAAAAGAACTTCATAGATGCTTTTCCTTCTTCCTTAACTAAGCCGCAGAAAAACAAAATACAAAATCACACATTGTTCGTTTGCTGTATGGACAGCAAAAAGTGCCAAAATTGGACAAAGACAAAACTATGCTGTATGACATAGATGACATAGTTAGTGACTCGCAAACGCAAACACCTCTTGGCACTTAATAATAAGCCTGTTTTCATTAAATGGATTTAGCGCATTTGTATTTCCAGAGAAACACCACAAACGTAAAATGTAGCCACACGGGAGACTCCTTGTTTGTAATGTTTTCTGCTTGCAGGGCTGTGCCAAGTGAATGAAAGCCTCCTCTCCTAAACCCACACCATTACAGGTCTTCCGAGGGCTGCTACCTTTGCTACCAATGTTTATGTTGTTATTTAACCCCCATGAGACATCAGTGAATCAACTTCCCTTTATTTAAACCAATAAGTTCACACTCAGGACCACCTGCCTTCATTTCCTGGCTTTTACATATGCGTTTATATCATGAAAAAGAAAAGTTAGTTTTTCTTGCTGTTCTCTTTCTGACAAAAATTAAAATAACATAGTCCCATGGTTTAAATACAACCATAAATGTAGCACATACAATAATATGAGTGACTATGTATGTTTCTCATTATGTTTGGTTTGTTGTCTGGAAATACAGCACTGAAATTGTTAATGCAGTTTGTGTTCTTTTGTTCAACTTTGACTTTTACACCAATACTTGAAAATGGGTCAGTTCTGGCAAATACTTAAAACTGTGAAAATGCACAACACTGGGGAAACAACCCCTGAAAAAAAGTATTTTTCATGAATGAATAAAATTTACAAATATTATCTGTTGTCTTTCAGTTTCTTCTTAAGTTAAATGTGGAGATGTGCATTATTAATTCTTTTTTCTTAACTGAAAATTACAAAATTAAGCAACGCCCATGTTTGTCAGTTCATATGGTCATAAACCCTCAGAGGTAAAGAGATGTATGTTATGTTTCCAGGTTAATGTATACCATTATCAGAACTTTTATAGCCAATATATCTCAGAAATTTAATGTTTCAAGAGCTCACTTTACTTGTCTAAGTTTTATATCCAGACTGAATCCAACAATGAATTTTCCTTGCTGCCTTATGCGTAGTGACTGATTATACTGCATGAATATACTAGTTTCCTCCATACATGTGTCACTTCAGGGTGGTCTCCTTTTCAAACATGTTAGGCTTTGTCTTCATTCACTCTGCACAAATTAAAGAACCAGATACCCTCTGAGCCAGGATAAAGATTTGCACTCTTAAGTGGTGGATTGAGAAATCTTGAAAGCCTGCACGCATAGGCCTACTGTATGGACAAATCCAGAGGCTACACATACATGGTTGAGCACATGGTGTTCTATAGTCTGTCAGTCAAAAGATTTCTATAACATTGGAAAGGATGTTAATGATCTATAGATGTCTGTTTTTTGATGGCAGTGATTAAAAGCAATAAAGAAAATGGCACAAGTAGATTTAAAGAATGGGATCAAATCAAATCTCAAAAAATCTCCCTTTTGACTACTTTTTGTGGGATTTGACGACATTAAGAAAAATATAGGATATCTCTGGCCTCATCCTTTATTATATTCTACTGTTATAATTACCAGTTTATGTGTATAAGCCCCTATTTGTCATATTTAAATTATATCAAAAAGGATACTTGATTTAAATTCTGAGCATCAGTGTTATTTAAGATGAGCTAAAATAGAGCAATTACTCTGGCTTTGGAAACTCTTTGTATCGTACTAACACACAATCATTGGCTCAAATGAGTAGAAATGCACAAATCTGAATTAAGTTATTGGCACAGGTGCTGCTGAACAGCAATAATCGCAATGGACTTCTGCACTGCACCTCCATTATAACCCTTTAAGCAGTTCTCAAAAGATTTCAAAGTGCTCTATTACGCTCACTAATTTTCTGTTCATAACTTAGAATATATTAGCACATTAAGCACATAGGTATGGGCTTAAAATGTATCTCCAGTCTACAGCATAAGCGTGGTACAGATATTTTCCCTTTCAGTACAGGCTCAGAGAATCACTACAGATAGGAAGGACAATGACTCACAAATCTTAACACAAGTTTGGGATTTAACCACTAGTGGCTTTAATGAGAACTGTGGAGACTCTGGAAAACAGTGAGTAGGATAAACAGGGGGGGGTGATAAAGTAAAGTGACTATACTTGGTTTAATTAATGGCTGTTTTACTCGAAATTATTGATCTTATGATGTGTCCATATATCAGATAAAATGGTCCAGTGATTATATAAATGTCATGTTTGTGTGTAAAACCATGTGTTAAAAACAAACAAATCACTGAGTCCAGCAGTTACAGCAGCTTCTGGATGTGTAGTTGGATTCAGTTCCAGCCCTGCAGCCTCTGTTGTCTATCCTGGTCACATTCCTGAGTTGTACATTCACAGCTATATTTACTTGGCTCAGAGTCTGTGAGTGTGTTGCTGTGTCTCCTCGCATACATCCACCTGTCCCTATTTGTAATACTAAATAATATCTGTATCACTGTATCTTTGGCACCAGACATTACTAATAATACTCCCATGGTGCCAGTGTTAAGAGTTGCAATAGCTCTCTATCATTCTTTATGATCGCTGGGACGACACTGCTTATTAGCCACTGATCCAAAGGAATCTACTCTCTCTGCTATTTTGATTTGAAAAGACTTCAATCTGTACCAGCACTGACCTCTTTATATAACTTGTTCACAAATTGGATTAATTTTTATGAAAAACAGTTTTGATTCTTTTGATTGGTGGACTTACAGACTAAAGGAATATAAATAATCAAGGAACGGACAGATTCAGAATTAACGAGCACTTCAACGGTAATGGTAGTCTGCACTTCTTTTTTTCATCTCTTGTATCATGCTGGTTACACCAGTAAATCTATATTATTACACTTTGGGGCTTGTTGTTTCTGTTAAATGAACTGAAAGAATAAATTGGGTAGAATCTAACCGATCTAACGATGTGCAGCATGTCCATACGACATATTAATCATACATTTAAACGTTCAAACACACCAGGCCAGTAATCGGGGTAGGCGGCTATTTAGGACTCTGCTTTTAATTGAAGTTTTACAGTAGCAGATATTTAGAATTGATTTAATTTGGGGTATCCCAGTTCTGGGGTGGGGTGTAGTAAAGCTACCATGGAGGGTACTAAGACCACACCCCAAGTATGTTCTCTGGAAATGTGGGAGGTTTTGGGAACCTGCGAGGAGTTTACAATCTACAAGTTAAAAACTTAGACATGGTAGTTATTGTTTAGTTTCCAGTATTTTAGACTTATACCTCTATATCTACTATATTTCTACCTGACAGTTTGAATAAGTCTTTAACAAAGTTTTCATGACTTGGACGCATGATCTAAGTATTTCTAATGTCCTGGGGTCTCATTTATAAAACTGTGCATAGAATCAAATAAAGATGTACATACGCCAAAAAGTATTTAGACTTATAAAACCGTGCGTACACACACTTGTTAGCAATGTTGCCTTTATAAATCACAATCAACTTGAAATGTTGCACATGTGAGGGAGCTCCTTGTCCCTTCAGTCAGTCAGTGAAATGCCCCTCATTAATATTAATACGTACTGAGTGCATGAAGAAAAAGCTACAAAACGAAATGTAATTCTGTGACTCACTGCCGTTTTCTTTTGGTGAAGCTGAAGCTTGTTTTTTGGCGGGTAAACAAAACGCACTTTTACGCAACGCTTGTGCACCAGAGGAAATGGTATACCGGAGCTCCACCCCTTTATAACAGATGTGCAGGAGTCATCCCTCCTGAGTAGTGATGTCACTGGGTGGAGGGGGACACGCACGCAAGACGGGATTACGCAGTTCTAATTTGGATTCCCGAGTTTCAAAAGATAATAAACCAAATGCATTCCACTTATGTTTAAACATTTATTTAGGCTACACAAACAGTCCACTCACTTAATGAGGCTGCTGATGAGTTAAAAGAAATATGACTTGTTGTAAATAACCTAAGTGGCACACTGAAAGATTTGTGTTATATTTTGTGTTTTCACAAGCAGCGCATCACATCCACATGCTGGCGCACAGCGTTTGGCTCGATAAGACATGTGATAACAATATATGAAACTATGCACTCATATTTGCTCGACTGGTGCATTAAAAACGGAATCAGTTTTAATGTAATTTGTCCTCCTGTTCACCTTATTTATGGAATAAAGTACACTGCATGAAAGTAGCCTATTAATTAATATGATTCCCGATTAAACTTTAGAACATATTTGAGGCATTCTTTTGCAGAAACATATCTCTCTGTTGGTGTTTATGATCCTAAATCTGAGTCATTTTGTGCGCGCTGCAAATAATCTTAATGATGTTGTTTTTGCGCGCTCCGGGGAAATCAATTAAATGGGTGTTTCTTTATTCAGAAAGACTTTAAGCCAACAATACTCAGAGGTAATATTTCTGTTTATTTTTTACAATGGTAGGCCTAATCACAACAGTTTTATCCTTCTGCCATGTGAGTTTATCATTTCTCCAGGTTATGCGCATACGCATGGTTCAGAGTTTGCGTGGAGGATCGCACATTCTCCAGTTTGTTTTTTATAGATCACAACCTTTGTTTGTCAAGTGATGTAAGCACGTTTCAAGGCCTGCCTTTGTAAAACTTGGGCTAAGGTTGAAGATGCACCTAACAAGTGAAAACATCCATCAATGAAAAATAGGTTGAATGGAAGAATCGACTCGTGACAATTTTCTACAGACTTGCTACAGCAGGAAAGTATCATGAAAAACCAGAAACAAAAACAAAAACATTGTTTAGGGTAGGCAAGAGAAAATATTTGAGACTTCTGTATCTTCAATGTAAAATTTGTTTTTTTTTGTTTTTTTCCAGGAAGCTCAATTGAATGCTTTTTTAAAACAAGTCCTGCAGATACTTTGCAGGCAGTATTATGTAACTTATATTTAAATGCAATGCTGCAGCAAACCGGATCAATCAGTCACTCACATTGCAACACCTGCAGTTATGTAACAGATTGGTGTTTAATCAACATGTACATTAGAATTACATCTGGACTGTCGGACTAAGCCTTGAATACGGCCAATAACTGCTAACTATTCAGTGTAATTAGATTTTCCATTTAGATTAAAGCTGGGCCCAGGCCAGCCAATCCGTGGTCGTGCATATTACAGTCCTGTGACAGCCACAGATACTTGATTTTTTGTGTGTGTGTGTGTCAGAGCATTTGATTTATTGATTGCTGCCAGGATGTAAAAAGAATTTCAACAAATATACCAAAAAATTCTTCTGTAATAAATTGCCTGCCCTAGCTTTAATGATTGCCATTAAACACTAAGCATTCCACAAGCTGGGACAGGGTTGCTCTTTGGCTAACTTTAATTGCCATCAGTGTAATTACAGAACTGGATGTAGTTGGATCCCACACCTCCCACACTCTGCCAAGGCTTTGTAACAAACAGACATCACAAGCAGCTCCTGAATCAAAGCATCTATGTCCCTTTACACAATTATAGGCTGAAGTTAAGCTGAACACCTCATCTGACCTGTGCCTACTTACTCCATAATTCATCCTGTGAATATTAATACCTTCGCTCACATTAATAAAACATCAGACTTGGACGCCTTTTATTTACTTTAATTTCTCTCTTTCTCACCAGTTTACAATTTAAAAGGAGCTTACAAAAGTTTGGGAAAAAACAGTGGGATGAGGGGCAGGTCTGAAATAGGGGAGAAAAGGCAGATAGAGCTACAATTTATGAATCATTTTAAGTAAGCCTATTACAGACTCATTTTAGTAAGGCTAATTTGTGTCGGCATGCTATTGCAGCATGGTCCCAGATACTGATGTGCTGCCAGGTGGTGAGATTATGTTCATATGTCTTGGCTGCAGTAAGGACAAAGTGAGAAACATTATTCGAGCAAGCCAGCATGCTCAAACAAAATTCATGGTTGTGGCCTGTCATTCTACGCCAAGGTGCCATGTGTAGCACCTCCATAGACAACAACAAGCCATGCTGTCCTCTAACAAAAAAGGAACTGAAATCAAGTCAAGTTCTCTGATAAAATAATCTTTAGTACCCCTTTTCCAGCACTCTTTATAATGGGTTTGTAAGATGTGACTAATGGCTTGATTAATGGTTAATAAATATTTTAATAATGCTTTATAAATCAAGCCATTAATGAGAACAGATTCTTGTGGTTAAAACTCCCAATTATTGCTGTTAATCCTTTTCTAACAACAACAACAACAACAACAACCAGTAATACATGTAGAGGTTAACCATTAAAACATTCACATGGGGTTTCTCACTTTCTGAAACTCATCACTTCTGTGGGTATAAATGTTAATAAGTAATACCGTAAATAAAAAGTTTGATTTTGGTCAAGAAGCGGTAAAATCTGTTACAACCTGGCAATGCAAAAAGGTTAATAACTGATCTGAAAAGCATTTAGTACATTTATTAAAAAGTAATAAAGCCATTTGTTATGACTTATAACACCTTTATAAGGTGGCCTTACTAGAAAATGGTAGAACAAAATTTTTATTTCTGTTGTTTATATATAATATATAGGTCTAAACAATATTTATATTTTGCCAGAAGAAAACTAATCTTTCATTATATTATCTGTAGTTGGAGTTTTAGTAAGGGCATTTATTTTCACTGTTACACATCTGGTAAAAGCTAAGAATTTACAGTGTGAATAATTTGCTAACTGAGCTAAAGCCAAGAAAAAGTAACAGACTGGATCAGTACCTATGCTGGCTGACAGACTCTGGCATTATCTGCAATCAAACGCGTTTGGATGTAATTACTGTAAAAGCTTAGTGAACACATGGTATATGATTCCCATGCTTATCCTTAAGCGCCTAACACAAGATATGGGCTTTTGAGCTAACATGATGTTGTTAGAGAACAGACCAGAGAGCTGTGTGACAAACATGCCAGTGTCTGGAAACACTAACAGCTCATACTGTTGGTGCTGAATCTTTTGAAATGTCTTATCAGTAGGCCTTCAGATTTTATTAATGATCAAAAAAAACTGGAAGAAAAAAATGAATAATTTTAGGAGCAGATATGGATTTACTCAATTTACGTACGCCATATTTGGGCAGTAAAACACATCTGCTGACATCAACAGTGTTTAAATATGCATTCAAGTGCAAGATGCTTTCTTAGTGAAAAGGGGAAAGTCCTAGATTCAGCAAATAAGAAAATTAAGTACCTAAAATGTTGACTGAGATTCAAAACCTCAAGCTGAAATACTCTCAAAGGGATGTTGATGAATAAGTAAGTCTTGTGCTGGATATGCTAACAACACAATCACTTTTAGCAACAGATCTGACCAAGCTGGTGAAGCCAGGGTGGTGAGTTACACCAAAGCTTAAGCTCAAACTGGATGACAGCTCTGTAGAAACAGGGAATGCTCACCTGAGTGGGAAATTTAGATGGAATGCTGGGGAGGCCAGCTGTGGCTCAGCTCTTACATGAAAAATAGCATTTGTGGCCAGAAAAGGGCCTCTTGTGCACTTTAGTCAGTGTGAATGAATGGGGACTTCTCAAGCCTCTTGTTAAAGCTTTCTGCGATAAAAGACATTTACCTATTGGGATAAGGCTTCCTGTGTCTGTCTCTCTCTCTATATATATCTGGGGTCACATTCTCTCAGTTGTCATGAATGGATCAATTACATTAGCAGATACCTGAGATACTGTCATAGCAAGCCATGCATTTGCATGCATGTTAGATGTTCCCCAATGTTCAGATTTAACAAAGAAAGCATTAAATACTTTTTATGGGGACACCGTTGCCTTTTTAGACTGTGTTCTTCACAAACCTCAACAACTCAGTGCGGCTCTGGTGACGCTAAAAGCCTCCCTCCAGCCCCACCCCGACATCTGTGATAATGCCTGACATCCACAATCAAGTCTATTAGGTAAGACTTTAAGCCCATTCTCTGTAATCCATTCATATGCAGAGTTGAAATTGCTATAGCATGCATCTGTTTATGTTGGGTCACATGTGAGGTAGTGTTGACTACTTCTTCTGCAGAGGCAGAGTTTGACTGAAATTAAAACTTTCAGTATAAAGCTCCTTTGAAGTATCAGGATAAGTAATGACATTGAACTGCGTAATCCCTGCGATGGGGTTAGAGACAGAGAGGGAAAGACAGTGAAAGAAGAGGAAGTAAAGGTTTGAGGTCGGGATGGATTTAGCTGGTATAGTGGCTCGGGTGTTATTTATCATGCATTATGTTCACATCAGCTGTGCTATAGTGCTCAAAGCTGTGCTTAGCATTTAAGCATGAATAGCAGCACACAAAGTGATCAGGTCCTTACAAAAAAATTATAACTACAATACAATTTGAAATAACTATTAGATTAAATATGATGATGAATGATTATGGCAAAGTAGGGTTAGGGTTTAGAAAAGTGATCCACAGTGCACCACCAAGTCAGCACTGTGCAGAGAAGAGAAACAGGGGGCGAAGTCTCCCTTGTCCGTTAGTGGATTACTGGATTTGGATTATCTGTGCAGATAAAATGACCCTTTAGGGAAAATTGTACATCTTTCAGAGGTGCCGGTGCTCACAATCGCTCTGGATAACTATCGCCCTCACACAATAGTGTTACCTGAACAGCCAAACCGGTCCATTATGTACAGTATGGGAGTCACTTGAGTGACCAGAATCAGCAGCATTAACGGGAGGAGCAGCAAACTGTTCATGGAATTTCGCTGAAGACCCAGAAGGCACACATGCTGGGGAGTGTAACGGCACGTGTAGAGATGATGAATATGTCAGAAAAGCAAGTCAGGATGTGCTTAAGAGCTGCTAATCATCACTCACTTGAAGGGGGAGGGGGTGCTGGAAACCCCCCCCCAGAGAATAAGGATGGGGGAGGTTGGGGGAAGAACGAGGGGGGTTTAGCTATTTTTATCTGGATTCCATGAAGACAGCTGCCATCCTCCCGAGTGTCTGAGAGACTTTACTGCACTTTCTATCAACATGAACATTGGCACAGGAAATAAGAAGGTAGTATTTCCACTATTGGGTATTTTCGTTATTTTATATATTTTGTGGTATAATACATTTTTATTTTATTATTTTTAAAATCTTAGCCATAAAAGCTTTATAGCTTATCACAGAGCCCCAGTTGTGGAGCTTGTGCTGAAAAATCTCATAAGCTCATTCGCTTCAGCTGAAAGCATTACAGACTTCGGGCTCTGTAATCCGTCAGTGTCCACCGTTACCTGAACGTCAACTAGATCTGGTGCTGATCCCACATCATTGTAATCACTGTGTTATTATGCTGCTTATTACGTTTCTTCAGACAAAACTACAGTAATTAGAAAAAAATTGGGTGCCCATGGCTCCAATCTACTTTTTCATATTTCCTTAAAAGACTACTGGGGAATGTGGATTTAGACCATTTCAGCAGGTGGGTGTGGTTCGGGTCACTTTTTATGAACCTGACATTCCCGCACCACTTCAGTACAACCAGGACCTCTGCAAACCGCTTGGTGAGAGACGCGAGATAAGAGTGGACAAAGTGACGGAGACATGCTGCACAGCCACAAGCTGGGAACGGAATTCTGTAGATGTCAGGCAAATGCCACAGCATCGGCTCAGCTCTGACACAAGCTATAGATTCCCCCACAACCCAATTTAGGTCTGAGTCAGTGGATGACCTGCATATCATGGAGGATTTGGCATTAATAAGTGAACCATCTTAAGATGGCCTAGGGCTTACTGCCATGCTATTCTTCATGCCGACTCAAATTAAACTAATTAGTTTTATATGGTTAATATTCAGATTTTATTTTCCTCTGTATTAAAGGACATACTAGGCATAGTGATGCGACTGATGGTGAGGTGCTGCTACAATATCAGATCTTGTAGTATTCAAGATTGTTTGCTGTATATTATATTCAATAAAATATGAAAATCAAAGTAGCATCTTCCCACTTTGCAAGATAATTTGTCATGGATCTACGGAGCATGCCGAAGGCTTTAGAATAGATGTGGACTATGACAGAAATTATAACGCTGAAATTTGTTTCCAAAAAAGTTGAGAAGCACATTAGTGAATAAGTCACATTACGATCAGACAATGTTTGATCTCAGTATCATAATCAAGAGTCAACATAATCAAAGAGCCATTAAGATGACTGCATTAATGAATACAATTTTGACTAGACAAATAATTTGAGAAATGTCATTTATTTCCACTTTTCATGTAAAAATATACATCAAGCTGAAACTTACTGCAAAAACCATTTGAAAAGAAAAATATACCCCCCCCCCCCATCTCAAACCACAATTCTTTGCTTAATTCTACATGGGTGAACTTTTTTATGCCAATTGTTCGTGACACGACTGGATTAGAATTGAAACCATATAGCAACGCGGAGAACACCATTTCACATTACTCAATGAAAGAGTGAAATGTTCAGACTTTCAGACCTGAACGTTTTGGTGCATGTCCATGTTTAAAAGTAGAAAAACAAAAAAGTGCTGGACACAAAATGTACTACATTTTCTGAAGAAGGCCATGAACCTGTTTATAAAATGATAATGTTTCAGTTTTCTATAATTTTCAAAAACATTAGAGAAATAATTTTTTTCTTCGTACGTCACACTAACCTCTCTTCTACATGTATGGATGTCAGTACTTAGTCCTCCTGTCTCCTAAAGAAAATACTAATACGACATTAATTTCCAAAATGAATGTATATATGTAGAGAAGGAACTGCACTCTGCAAGCTGCTCGAAAAACTTGTAATTATACAAACATTTTCTTCAAAGAAAATGCAATTAAATATATCTTCTAATTCACTTTATTTACCCCTTTATCCCAAACGTAACAATAATTCCCCTTTCCTTCCACCCATTGCGTGGCACAAAGAGCTTGATTGCAGATAGTACTGTAGCAGTGGCGTCTAGCTCATGGAGGTTTAATAAAACTAGCTTCTCCAACTGGCAAATGTTTGTGGACTTGATCTGGAAGAAGAAATAACAGACAAAGCAGAAAGTGAGAGATTATTGAAAAAGAGTTTCAATGCTTGACACGGCACTAGTAGTAGTATTATTAGGATTACCACAAGAGCTGCATAATTTTCCATTTGATGTAATAGCGCAGTTATTGTCTTATTAGATTTGAATAATTCTGTCAACATTAGCACACTGAAGCTTCAATAAAGTATTGGAACCACCAGACAGATAATTTGAGTGTTACTGGGGAGTTTTGTGGAGGGTTTTTTCCCCCCGTTTTTTTAAAGAGGACAGTAAGAGGAAATTGGGGATTTTAAAAGGAAAAATAAACGAGCAGTAGAGCTGGACAGACAGCTTGAAATCAAAAGTGAACACAAACACACACACAAAAATATATTATCAAATAACACTGGAAATAAAAAGTTTCGCATAAATAAATCCGTTGAGGATTTAGTATGTTGTGAAGTAAAGGTAGTAGAGTACGCAGTGGGTTTACGATGGGCTGGTGATTTCTGTTCATCTGTTATCTAATTTTGATGTTTGTTTTTTAGGAGAGAGGTTACCCCAGTGTGGTTGTGGTGTGCAATTACATTGTGGTACGAAAGGACCACGATTTTGATTTCAGTTTCAGTTTCAGTTTCAGTCAAAAAATGATAGAGGTTTGTTTTGTGTATTTGCAAAATTGATACTGCATATCAGGTTAGAAAAGAAACACAAGATGAATATGCTGTAGGAGGAAGACTAGCGCAATACTAAAATAAAAATGAGCGAGAAGGATTATTAACAGCATGTGAATGTGTCCAATAGGCTAAGGCTCGTCTATGCGCATGCACGCACGCACACAGACACACACAGACTTCAGAGTGCATTCCACTGGAACACACCCCGGGGAACACTGGCCGCCATGTGACACACAGCAGCAAACAGAGGGAGAGGCAGAATAAGACAGGGAGAGGTAGAAAGCGGGATTGAGGGATGAGAGACAAAATGAGAGACAAGAAAATGGCAATGAAAATCTCATCATGAGGGGGCAATTAGTCAGTTGGTGCTACTGGAGCACTCACCATGCACCATCAATTTCAGGGACACCGACTTTCCACAGGGAGTTAGAATGATGTATATTTATTATGTGCAGCATTGTTCAGTATTTATTGTATTATTTATGGGATCATCAATTTTTAACATGATGTAATGTATTATTCATTTATTTTTGTGTTTTTATTTTACTTTTTATTCCAAACTAAAAAAAAAAAAAAAGAATAAAATAAAATCCCTGCACATCATTACAGTAAAATAGCAATAATGCTGAAGCTGACTCTAAATGAATAAAGAGGGCAGAAAAGACAAAGAAAAGGAAATGAAT